>JAVQJG010153128.1:0-14496 GCA_036024015.1 Craterocephalus amniculus
ATGCGTGTTTCTAATGTGTATCGATGCGTGTTTCTAATGTGTATCGATGCGTGTTTCTAACGTGTATCGATGCGTGTTTCTAACGTGTTTCTAACGTGTATCGATGCGTGTTTCTAATGTGTATCGATGCGTGTTTCTAACGTGTATCGATGCGTGTTTCTAACGTGTATCGATGCATGTTTCTAACGTGTATCGATGCATGTTTCTGATTCTGTCAGACTCCCCGTGAGTTATGTTGTCCTCAGGCTCGTCTCGGCATCCTGATCCTCCCTGATCTGAACGTGAGGCCGGGCGCTCCGACGTCAGCTCTGTTCTCTCTGCTGAACCTCACCAAGCGTGAGCTCCAGTCAGGTCGGATCCTTCATCGCGTTCATTCTGCCTCCGTCTTCGTTCTCCCCATCCTCTTCCTCCAGGAGGGACAAACTGAGGGAGGCAAGGTCCCGGGGGACGGAAACTCAAGTCCAATCACATCTGTCTCTGTCGTGGATGGTCGGTGCTTCTGAAGAAAAGTTCCTCTGATGTCCCGATACCGGCTGGAAATATCATTTAACTCCGTCTATGTGGATAAACTTTTCTCTCCAGACCTGCACGGATCACCAGCATCACCACACCTCACTCTGCAGTCGGATTGTACTGGACCTGCAGGACGTTCTGGGCCTGTCTCCGGTTCACGGGGATGAGACCTCCCGTCATAAGTCTGTAGGAGGTCCAGCGTGTCCCTGAGCGTCTGGTTCTCCTGATCTCATGCAGCTAGGGTCCCTTAAAGGCCCGTTTATGCTCGACGCAGATGACGCATACGCAGATGCAGGAAAGGTTTCGTCCGTCTTCTGCATCAGTTCCGTGCATTTCTGGTGCGTTTTCAGGCTCCTTGCGCATCCATCACTTGGAGTAATACCACCGGAAACCGCAGGGTCAGCGTTGAGCACATGGAGCAGAAACAAACCAGGGAAGAAGAAGAAGACAAAGAGAAGAAGAATGAAGTCGGCGAAAAAGCATTAAAAGTTGCACAAGCTTTTGAAAAAGGCTCTACAAGTGTTCAGGGAGTGTTGGTGGTTAGAAACACTTTCTATCAGCGCGTTTGTGCCGCCCACCGGCGTCTGAAACTAACGTCGTATTGCGGAGTTTATAATAAATTCAGCACTGCCGCTTAGCGGAGGTTACCGTAGCAACAGAAACGACGCATGTACAAAGACGTTTGGAACGGACGTCCCTTTTTACGTCCGTCAGGGAGCAGAAACGGGCCTTAACAATGAGGACGGCTTCAGCCAGACTCCATTCAGCGTCTCCTAAACAGAAGGGACGTGTCCTCTGCTACGACGGAGGAGGCCCAGGTGCGCGTGGAGAATCGGTTCCCTCGCTGTCTCTCCGACTTTCGTCTGCAGGCGTGACCGACCTGCAGGGAAGCTGCTCTTCTCTGAGATGAGACGGAAAACCAGGCTTTGAACATCCATGAAGTCTGAAAGTTCTCGTTGTTTATGGACGTGCACCGTGCTCACAGCTCCGGCTGCAACAGAAGAAACGTGTTTCAGCCGAATGTTTGGAAGCAGCCGGAGAGAGGGAGGGCAGGAACATGATCCTGGACAGTTTCTTCCAGGTGGAGCTTTTAGCTAAGTGAGGGTTTTTTATGTTTATTATTCCTCTCCTGGTTATCTGCCAGCATGAATACTCTGTCCGTCCTACGGGGGGCGCTGTACATTCAGAGGGAACCCTTGATGCTCCTCACATTTACCAGCAATCATGTTTCTGCTGCCTGTTTATTCAGCATCGGTACGTTTAGATGTGATTTTGTTTCGTGACCTGACCAGGGCTGAGCCAGACGCTGGATCAGAAAACTCACCGGCCACCATGTGTACTTTTGCTTTGATGAACAATGCGTCTGATCTCTGCTCTGGTAGAGTCGGGGAATAAAGATGATTTATCTCTCTTCTTCTGGGAAATCAGCCATGAAGCTGCTGGTGAAGAGCTGCTTCTTATTCCCAGACTGTGTGTCTGAATATTCATCCCCTGCTTCGTGGTACGAGGAGAGGGATGAGGATTCTCCGTGGTTACGGCCATCGCTGCTCGGGAAAATGACCTGTTGGCAAGCTTCCACTTTCAGCCACTTTTGGGGTTTAAATAAAGAGATTAGATTGAATGTGTGCTCATGCTCGTCGGTCCGGCCGGCGCCCCTTCCCCTCATCTATCCGAAGGACCAGAGAGACTTTTCATGTATCTGTGTGAGCAGGTCGGTGCAGGAGACCGAGGCGACGCCTGCTAGTAGAGAGGAGAGAGTTGGAGATTAGTTGCAGTCAGACGAGGAATCACTCAGAGGATTTAACGTGAAGATCCTTTTGTCACGGCAGAAAATTTTCATCTCTGATAAAAGAGGAAATTTGAGACCTGATGGAGAAAAGCATCATTAAAATGTTGCTGTGCATCTAACAGGACCTAAATCTGGGCCGGGCCAGATCTCACCACCTCCGCTCTGCCACGGTGGCGCCATGCCATGCAAACGTCCACAGCGAGGCAAGAGTGAAGTGGTTGGGAGCGATTTTCCTCCTCGGACTCTGAGGTCTGCTCTTAATCCAGCCATGGCATCGAGGTTTTGTGGTGATGATGATGTGATGAAGAGCAACAAATACGGAGATGTTTCCTGATTGTTTCAATGAGTTCTTTCTTCAGATGTACTCATGGGGAAGTTTTCATCACAGCAGAGCTGAAGCACACGCACAGAGCCGTCATTCATCCCCGCACCTCAGCAGAGACAATGGAGAGCCAGGGATAAGCGTTGGGTCAGCATGGGGTCAGAGTTGGGTCAGCATTGGGGTCAGCGTTGGGTCAGCATTGGGTCAGCATTGGGGTCAGAGTTGGGTCAGCGTTGGGTCAGCATGGGGTCAGCATTGGGTCAGCATTGGGTCAGCATGGGGTCAGCATTGGGTCAGCATGGGGTCAGCGTTGGGTCAGCATTGGGTCAGCATGGGGTCAGCATGGGGTCAGCATGGGGTCAGCATTGGGGTCAGCATGGGGTCAGCATTGGGTCAGCGTTGGGTCAGCACGGGGCTAAGGGGATAGGCTGGGGGGGGCTAGAGGGCATCCGCAGGGCAACTTTCATTTTTATTCTGCACTGGATTTAAACTGTGTGGCAAGTTGACTTTTGAACCACGAGTTGGGATTAGGGGTGTGCGATACGACGATATGAGATCGTGGACGACTAGAAAGTGCAGACAATCCGCCAAAATGAGGAGATCGTAGGATTGTTTAGGCCACATTCTATAAGTTGCAGTTCTATGTCAATGATGCGCCGACAAAACCATCAGTCACTCGAAGCAGAAGGCGTAGTAATACCACCGGAAACCATGGTGGCAGTGCTGACCCGAAAGAACTCAAGGAAGAAGAGAAGAAGAAAGAGAAGAAAAAAACTGTAGAAGAAGAACGAAGACTTGGAAAAAAATGTATAAATAACACAAGCTTTAAGAATAAGGTTTTGCTGGTGTTCAGGCTGTGTTAGGTGGTTAAAAACATCTTTATAGCAGCGCATTACCGCCGCCAAGAGCGTCTGAAGCCAACTTAGGATGGCGGGGTTAATTATGCACTGCTCAGCACTGCCTCCTGGTGGCGGATTGATTTACACAGAAATGTTCTGGTCGCACTGACCAGTTTCAAAACCGTCTCAAACATGTAAGATTGTGATAAAATCGAAATTGTGATTTTGTAACAAAAAAATGGTGACATATTTTTTCCATATCGCCCACCCCTAGTTGGGAGCCTCCATCTAACCCTAACCCACCGCCCATCTGACACGGACCCACAGCCCGTCTCGGACCTCGGGGCCAGAGTCCTGCAGGTTTTGCATGTTTCCACACAGACCAGATGTTTCTCCCTCAGCATGTTGTCGGTTCTGCACCAGCCTTGATAAGTGGAGTCAGGATGTTGCAACAAGGAAACATCTAAAACCTGCGGGAGCCCGGCTCAGGAGGTCTGGAGATGGCCGGCCCTCCAGGGATCCTCAGTCTTAGTCCTGGATTACAGGTTTCCCTGCTGAACCGGGATCAATGCCATTATCAGCTCTGCGTGTTGATCCCGTTCTGGGTGGGTTTCAAGCCACAGGGACATCCATATTCCTCCCTGTGACATGCAGGGTTGGGGTTGGACTGTTTCATGCATTGCTGGAGGCTCCATCAGCGAGCGTGACATAGTTCCTGCTGAAGAGGTCAGAATGAGCTGCAGCCTTTACAGGAACATGAAAGCAGAAACTACGTGGTGCGGAACAAATTTCCCGTGAAACAGGAAGTAACCTGGTGGAAGATGAAGAGCGGGGGGTCTGGATGTTTCACAGACTTCAGCTGGAAGGATTCAGATCAATGCTGATATCATGTTATTTTCATTTCAACGCCATGCTGCGGCACTTTGTTTGTTTTAAAGTGCATTATGGTTAAAGTTGCAGTAACACAAATTCTTAAACACTGGACCTAAGATCACACAAAACAAAGTGGGAAACAGTGAATATCTGAGAGTCAGACCCACCAGTAAAACTAACAAACCATTTTTATAATTCATAGAATTTAGATCCAAATTGATAGAACAGTCATTTTAATATGCGTAATCAAATATTATGCATCTTTCTTTTCAGGACAAACTGGGCTTTCATAATATGCACGATGCACTGGAGTCACATGAATGACATTAAAGTTATAGAATCATAAAGAGAAGGATAAAACAAGACTGAGAAGTAACTTCACAAACATCTACGGAAAAGTCCCGCTGAGCTGCAATAAACATGGAGACACTATAGAAATATTATTTAGGGTCTTGGATAATGGGCTAAAAAACTATAAAAACTGTAACTATAAAAAAAAATGTCAAAATTGCTAAAAAAAAACTTCCAATTCACTCACTGTTACTGAAGCAGTTTCATCACATATTTTAACCTTTGCAGTGTAATTTTCTATTATATAATGAAAAAAAGTTGCACGAAAACAAGTAACAAGGCTAATAGCAGCATATATTACTGTACTGTGTGAAATCCCATACTATTCCATTAAGATATTAGTCTTTAGACATCAGTCATTGCTTTCATAACAAAGTTTCATTCATGGAGACAAACTTACACAGACAGAAGGAGAGAAGCATCTCGATAATTTATAATCTTTGACCTTAAAAGACTGTAAAAAGAATGGAAAAACCCTAAAACCACGTGACCCATGGGATTGTATTGAGCTGAAGTGATGCACATTGGGCGGTTCCTTCCTCCGCCATCTTGGCACAGTCATGAGTCTCGTGACTGCCGGAAAGCCCATAAATGGAGAGGGGGGCTGAGAGCGTGAGGAGGGAGGATTGACAACCATGAAACTCTGAGCTGCGTGCTAATAAAGCTAACCCGGAGCTAACGGGAGCTAACCAGCCAAAGGAGGAAGGAGAGTTAAAAACGCGGTTGTGCTACGATATGCTACGATAGGCACAATGGGAAATTGCTCTGTTTTGCAGCCAGCACCTAGCGGATGAAGAGGGAACTGCAATTTTTTGCACTTCCGAATGGGCATCACTTTTTTAGCGGAAGGTTGCCGCTTGTCTTTGACACAGCATGCCGTTGCAAGAAGGCTCAACTATTGGATCTTTCAGCTCATGTGATATCTTTTGATAATGCAATAGGACACTGAGATTCCAACACACAGAGCTGAGTTTCCGATTGTCCCACAGAAAAACCAGAACAATCTGCTTAAAGCTTGAAGTGTTTTCTTCGCAGAAAAAAAAAACAGTTAGCCGCTTTATGCGGTTTTGTTAATCATATGCTCCGACAGCGTAGACTTTAAAGGTTTAAGATGCAAGCAGCACCTCGGGTGGTTTTTCTACGTCGGTGCTCCTGGACTTCCGGCTCCACGTTCACAAACATCCTGTTATTTTAACAGGAAAAACAGAAAACGCAACACGATAACTTTACATTCCAGTGTGATAAACGTCACAGATCTATTTCTGCCTCTCATATCACCTTCACTCCCACAACTTCCCCGTTCCCGTAGCAACTAAATGACGTGTTCCAGGACGGTTCTCTGATTGGTTGATGTGGTGCCTTTTCCCACCAATAGGAAGCTGCGTGAAGCAGGCCTTCTTGGGAGTTTCTACCTTTCGGCATAGTTACTATAAAAGTCTTTTTTTTAGAGTTTGTGTCTGCATCAAACGATGTGGCATCCAGGAAAAAGTTCTGCATGTTTTCTATCATAACTAGTTTTACTGGTCAAACACCGTTTAAAACTGGTTTATAGTTCATGGCTCGTCCTGGAACAGAGACGTGCTGCGACTCAGTGTGTCTTTGGATTAAAGCGTCTGTAACGTAACGTAATGCTACGTCTGCTTAGATCGGATACGCGACGTCCCAAAGGGGCGAAATAAATGTTTTCTTTTCGGCTTTTTTTAAAACTTCTGTGCCTGTCTGGCTCCGTCCGATCTGCCTGACCACAGAAACACCTTGTCATGTAATCTCATTGGACATGTTGTGCTTCATTTACACTGATGATGGAAACAGATTATCTCTCTGGGAAACTGGGTCAGGTGTGAGTCCACCTGAAGCCGTTTTCCTCGTCTCTCACCTCCACCCAGACTCTGAGAAACTTCTCAGGGTCATAAAGACGAGCGAAGAGGCCTGAATGATGGATGGAAGATGAGGGGAAGGAGTTGGTCTGGAGTCTCCGGCAGAGACTGAGGCTACGTTCGGGTCCTAAAATGCAGCAGATGGTGTTTTGAAGGTGGCCAGATGAGACGTAGCAGCTGTTCAGGTGTTTCTACCCGAGGCATCTAAGGACGACCTTAACCCGATTTCAGGGATGTGGGTCGGTGTGGCTGCTGGGGGGACAGGAGGCGCCATAGATCAGGTATGGAGGCGAGTTCCCGTCCCCATCCAGCCCCCGCCTGGCAGCCTGCTGGGGGCTCTGTCGGCTGGATTACGCCTCCTGACACGCTGGGAAAATTGCTCCGGAATTGACTGAAAACCATGACAGAGAGTTGAAATTGTTGAATAGCAGGAGTTCCTACGGAGCCCGAGCATCTGGGCTTCCATCCGTTCACGGACGAGTCCGGCCATCAGTCGCAGAGATAACCCCCGAAGCACCAGCAGAGCCTGGGAACCACAACAATACATCACAGTACGCTGCCGTCACCATGACAACCATGGGCCACATTTCATTAAATTGCCTTAATTGATTATTGGGGGAAGTAATGATTGGTTTTCAATTAATCACAATTAATTATTGATATTTTTTAGATTAAAAATAGTGTTAAAATGCAGTGAAAGTGGGGGGAAAAAAAATTCTCATTTAGATTTTTATCACAAAATGAATGTTGTGGTAGTTGAATGGGATTCATTCAGCTGTTACACGTGGAAACACATGCTCACACACAACTTCAGCCACAGTCTGCATTTTATCGATTAAAAAGTCATTTCATCAATGAAATTCTTAACGACTGGTTAATTGATCCTAGATTCATTAAGCGCAGCTCCAATAGATAAATGAAGAGATAAAATAAGTTCATAAATCAATACATACATATGTATTGTGATATTGTATTTTAATAGTAATTATTTATAAATTTATAAATAAATCCCCCCGGATGAGTTGGCTGATGTGGCCGTGGAGAGGGAAGTCTGGGCTTCCCTGCTGAGGCTGCTGCCGCCGCGACCCGACCCCGGATAAGCGGAAGAGGACGGTACGGTATATATATATAATTTTCAGAGCACGTGAATTTAATGAATGGCTGTTATGTATGTGGACTGTAAATAAGTATTTTTATCAAGTGTTGTTATGTAAATGGCTGACCATCCATTGATGTATTAAGTTTTTTAAAAGAGGGCAGTTATAAGTTTTTCTTCTTCCTGCTCCTTTTCAAACGTGATGGCGTATTAAGATGTAATTTTGTTTTGTCCAGTTTTATGTTGCCTGTGTAGAGTCGTGTGAAAAAACAAACAAACAAAAAACAGAAAGATTACAAAAGAAACTACTTAGTTGAAATGATCTTAACCTTGTGATTTATTTTTATTTTTATAAACACTTCTTATTTATATCTGCTGAGCAGAATTTGCCTCGCACAGAGCAACTTAGTGAGAGCTGTTATCCAACAAGGTGCATTGAAGCCCATTTGACATACTGAATGCATGATGCTGAATATATTATGACGCTCCCGTCATTAAAATTCCATTCAAGTCCCACTTGCTGTATTGTTGATGCTCCGTCTTTTCACAGCATCTGTGGAAAGAAACGGCTGCTTTTCTATCAGAAGTTCTTTGGACACCCGCCAATTTTGACCCGGGATAGATATAGATAAGAGATATACATAAAGGTTTTACTGGACGTAACAATAAATACTACATGTGTGATACTTTTAAAATGTAGTCTTGTTAGATGACCAGGGAAAGTCCTTCACATCACTTCCACACCAAAATTTCATCTTGTTATAGGTTGCTTAAAGCCCTTAGGTGATGCAGTAAGTTGATTTATCTCATCAAGCTTGTGACCCTAGTTCAGCTCACAATGTACTTGGAAATTACACATGGGAGCCTGTGTTCTTTTTCTGCTGTTAATTAAAGTCTAAAAACGCTACTAAGTGGTTTTAAAAGCATCAAAGCACAAAAACCGAGAAGCTAGATGGCCACTCTATGTAAGACCCTCTATTAGCTGTAATTATTGGATTGGGCATCTGGACATGTTCCAACTCATATTGGGCAAAAGGCAGTGTAAACCGCGGACACAACAGCATCCAGCCCGAGAGCGTCTCACCCTTTTACCAACAGCTAAAACAAGAGCATTAATTAAGCTACCAAGCATGTTTTCAGGCTGAAAACACTGCAGCACAGGGTGACCATGAAAACATAAAGCAACCTGGAAGTGTGTCCTAGAGAGATATAGTATGGGTGTAAGTTGATTTAAAGGTGCACTGCTGCAGGATTTTCTCACACACCTCTCTTCCTTCAGTATTGTTCACTTAAGTTTCTTTGCTAAATCAGCCACGATGCACACTTACCACGGCCTGTGTGTTGATACTGGGTTCCTATCATGTGACGCACAGGTTTCAAATGTAAGTTGCCTCCCCCAAAAAGAAAAAAAAACAAAACACATTGTTCAGTCATCAAAAACTTCATGATACACAACACTGTACTGAACGATGAATCATTTGTTTTAACTACATGAGTTCACTGTCAGGTATTTCCGTTAAGAGACATTTTTTGTTGACTTCTTTTGGGATTTGTTTTTGTGGGGTGGACCTCCCTGACAATGTACATCCTGTTTAAAAATTAGTTAGAGAACAGGAACTTTACTTCTGAGCAGACAAGGAATACATGTGGAGTTCCCCATAGTTCCTTTCTGGGACCTCTTCAGTTTAACATCTGAAAGCTCACACTGGCACAGGTCATTGACAACAAAAACGTTAGTTAACATAGAGATGGAGATGACACAGATTTATACAACAATCTCACCAGGAAACCGAGGCCTCAGTCCAGGCTCCTGGTAAATTAATTGAGGAGATTAATGTCTGGATGAGCCTGAACTTTCTTAGGTTGAAAACTTAGGTTTATAGCCAAAGACAAACAACTGAAGGTCACCACTAAGCTTCATTCGACACACCTAAACCATCAACTGGGCAGGAAATTTGGGAGTTGTGGACCAAATATTTTCTGTGGTTAATTAAAATGCTGACGGAAAACGAGAGGCCATCTGTCATTTTGACAGATAGACTAAATTAACCAGACCTACGGGTCTCAGACTATTAATTGACCGTCTGCAGTTTCAGGGCTGTCCAAGTTCAGAATCTCTTTGCAGGTCAATTAAGTCCATCTCAATATCTCCTATCAATTTCCACCAGCCCTTGATGTTTTCCAACAGGCTCAAGAAAAAGCCTTGTTTCTTCAGCTGGTCCATTTGTCATGCTTCTTGGTTTTGTTTTTACTCTGTGAGAGTATGAAACATGATCTATGAATGAGTAATTAACCTGAATTGTGAAGCAGTTTTATTATTTAGCTCAGTTTAATGAATATGTCACTATGTCACAAAATGTACATCCCCAGATTAATTCAAACACAAAAACAAAATCCTGTGAGTTACTAAATATTTCCTAAAAGAAGTTATAAGGGGCAGTATCTGTCAATTAAACTACAACAGTTATAATAATTCAGGCTAATCCCAGTCTAAACTATCAAATTCAACAAAACTCAAATGTACTTTAAGTGTGTGAGATCAGTATGTAGGAATGTCAGGAAAAAAATCTTTAAGAGGGAGCTCAGATGGAGAGGAAGTTGCACAGGCTTTGCCCTCACTCAATTATTAAACCAAGCTGAAGGCAACCAACTGGAAATTGAATAAAAAATGCTGGTTGTTCACTGAACCAACACACTGAATCAGATGAAAGGAGCAGTGCAACTCATATGGTACCTTAACTCTGCATGATAGGAGTTTACGTTATTGACATTCACATTTCGGTATGTCTGAGCTGGCTGCAGGCCCTTCTTTGACGCCGGCCATCTTTTACAGCAGCACAAGAATGTTAAAAGCTTCTTTGATATTCTGTTTATTGATTGGGACGGTGACAGAAGATGCAAGTCAGTGGGGTCAAGTCAAGTCAGCTTTATTTATTAGCACATTTAAAAACAACATATGTTGACCAAAGTGCTGTAGAACTGAAAGTGATTGAAGGAAAAGAAAAGGTAGTGCTTTGAATATAATTTATAAAAAACTACAGACATTGGACATGATAATTTATTAGTTGTCAGTTATAATGCTATACCTTAGGTTTGCTCTTAATTAACCAAGAACCTACTGTAAACAACACTGGATTGGTAATCCAGCTGTTGGTGCTGCAGCTCATCAGATCAGTGATGTCAGTTTATCCTCCATGACTACGGTATGTTCAGGGTTCGTACTACATCTTCTGCTCAGACTTCAATCATGAGAACTGACAACTATCACATCCAATCTTGCATGGATAGTCTCCAGTGTTGTGTTTGATTTGTAATGTAAGGTACTCTGTAGTTTCAGGGTAACAAATGGCTTCATTTGAAGACAGTTCTCTGTTTTTGTGTCTCCTTGTGGGGTTGTATCTTAGGACTGAAGCAAAACCTCTTATACTAGGAACTGTTCCCCAGTACAGAATAGTATGGAGAAAAACCAGATGTAGACCTTTCACCATTGCTGAGGTGGCATTTCTGTATATTGCCCCGGTCTGCATCTGTCCATATGACATGGAAGGTGTGAGTTGTTAATGTTGTTTTTCAGCTGATGGTGTTTTTGTACTGGGGAGGAACAGATGTCATACAGAGCAGAGAAAATAGGCTCTACATGATGTCATGGCATAAAGAGAACATCAGATTGTATTCCCAACAACAAACACAATGTAAATGTTATTCGATAATCTGGCAATAAACTCTACATGTTTATGTTGCCATCTAGCTGAATTTGACCTGACAGGTAACATTTGTTATGCTAGGCAATGCTAGTGGAGCAAGAAACAAGGGGCTGCAGTGTTGTGGCGAGGTAATGACTAACTTGGGAGATATTGTGAAGTGTAATTCTAATTTGTGACCAAATATTGGAAATTATTCAGTCTGTAACACAAACAGATCATGGACACGAGTCCTCCAGTATAAACAACTTAAAACAAAACTATACTAAATATCTGACAAAATAGAAAATTAACAGATTTTGCACAAGTTTGAAACTATTTCTTTAGCAACTTTTGATCACTGATTATAGCAAATAATTGTAATTGTGATTTAGTAAAATCAGTTTCTCTCACAGGAACTATAGTTCATTGTGAGACATCATTAAATCTGGTTGTGTCTGAAAGGTGAGAGACTGGAAGGGTGATGGTGGGTAGAAGGGGAGATGTTTGGGTGGAATGGTGCTGGAGATGCTGAGGGGGGACAGACTCTGCTGAATACATGACCTCTGCCTTGGCAGAATGTTGGCCCATCCCTAATTGACAGTTCATTCTTTAAATAAGCACATTTTTTTTATAGGGAACAGCTATTTCCTAAAAGAGTAAAACACTGATTAGACTGCTAAGGATTATTTCAGTTTTGTTCTTTATAGTCAAACAGCAGTAGCTGACAGTTCTGAACAAGACTACAGAGGTATTCGAAACATGTCAAGGTAATTAAACCTAACTTCTTGTCACTGTTTGACAATAAAGAACAAAACTGAAATGTTACAGAACAGCTTTAAAATGGGAAGTGATGTGGATCTGTGCCGTGTAAATGTTCACAGCAGTGGGATTTGTATAAATATACTTCATTACATGTCTGTATTTGTGGTTTGACCTTGGTGTACACATTTATTTTCCCTTCAGCTTTGTAAAGATACATTTTACATGAACAATTTCTACAGCTTGTTTTTTAACGTCACAGAAAGGAAACAACTTTTTCATGGCCATTTTACTAACAGCATTGAGACCCCCTTCCCCTATAATGGCCTTAGAGGTAATGCACCATTGATTTTAACAGCCAAGTTTCCAGAGAGCCATGTACACAAAACAGTGTGTGAAGATGCGTGTCCAACTAATCACACCAATCTGCAAGTTTCCCTGGATGGAAATCCCTCCGACCATAACCGCATTGCTGAAAAATGGATGAGTTACACTTCCGTCCTTTTGCTGCTCTGTAATGTTTAACTGCACTCATTTGCAAAAACCTGGACCAGAATGATGGACCATTCATGCCATAAGGGCCGGATCTCTTGCCCCTTACATCATCAATCATCATTTCACTCAAAACATTGCTAGGGGGAACCCTTAACGATCATCCGGCCCTCTCACACATAGGCAGTTTTACTTGCTCTGCCAAATTAAACATTTAATGGTGTTTAAATGTTTGGCTTTGAGCTGCAGGCTATAGGCAGAGAGGTGATGCTCTCTGCAAATGGTATCAAGTCAAACTGCCACCACTGTTTCCGGTGGTATGCGTTGAATGACGGTGCGCAAAGAGCCTGAAAACGCACCAAATTGACAGATAAGACGGACATACTATCCGTTCTTCTTTGTATCTGTCATTTGCATCGAGCATAAATGGGCCTTTAGGGGATCAGGATCGGCGAGTATCTGTCTTAAGAAAATCTGATACCATGAAAACAGAACCATAATTTATTCCTGCCCTACTTGCCCCACATCGGAAATAATTTTGCATCACTGTTGTTTTATTTTTTTGTTGGTAGCCGGCAGGGCCGTAACCAGGATTTTTCAAATACCAAGGTCAAATATTACAATACATCTTATTTACAAAAAAACGTCCTAATATGGTGACTTTTCATAAATTTTTTGAAATGTGAATGAAAAGAGTTAAAATCACAAGCCCAACAAGTAGATGACCATATAGTTGGACATGTTTAATTTAACAATTCCAAAACTGAGTGATCACAAAAGTATTTATTTGTGTGTTTGTGTGTGTGCGAGTGAGTGAGTGTGAATAGATAAGAGTGAGGGCATGTTGGTTTCCAAAGCTGAGTTTAGTTTTAGAGCAGCAGTTCTCTAAGAAATTTTAGAAATGTACTCCCTGTGGTATAATTTCTCAGCTAAGTACCCCCAACCAATACAGAGCTTTTTGGTTGGAAACAGAAGTAAACAGGGGTATCAGCGCCTATTTGCACAAATTTGTACAAAAAGAAACACTTTTACATTCAAATATAGACATAGACTACTTCAAACATGTTATCAGTAATTAATTATCAAATTCATGGGGATATATGTTAAAAACCTAATTATGTCCTTTCCTATTGTTTTTTTCCCTCCAATATTCTATTGAACAGAGATGTGTTAGTTAGGTTTTTCCATGACTTGCTAAACTCTATTCTTTATGGGAATACGTCCTCATCTTGCTTTGGCTTTACAGATCCCATCCACCATTAAAAACTGACTGTGGTCTGCAGAGTTGTTTGATAAGAACACTGTGGTGCTTAGCGGCCTTTCTCTGCATAATACGATCAAATATTTCCAATTCCATTGTCAGATATTTCAACCCTGTTTTAAAATGCTGACAGTAAACTGATTACATGAGTTTATTTCCAGAAATACAAGTTGAACTGCATGCTGAACTTTCCACCGACATTCAGCCCTCCGTGAATGTAGGAATCAGTTTGAGAGACCTTTCAGAGAGACGGCATGAGGCTCAAAGTTGGTGTATGCCGGTTCATTACCGTTCCCAGAAAGTTACTAGTTACTAGTCACTAGTTAGCAACTCTCATATTGCACAACTGAACCGTGATAATGTCAAAATAAGTTATCGAAATTATAGCCTATAGCCTAAATAGAAACACAAAATTAAGACTGTTATGTGGGCCGCCAGCTTAATGGTAAGTTAGAATGGGAAATCCCATAGACGTGCTAAATAATTAGCATCAACGCTATGTCATTCCAAACGAGAATGGCGAACATGAGTTTCCCTTCAGTAAAACATAATTCTGTACATCTCAATACTTACAGGCATGCATTTTCTGTGTTCCTATAAATAAAAACTTGAGATTGATTCAAACATAACAATCTTTTCTT
>JAVQJG010153134.1:0-13911 GCA_036024015.1 Craterocephalus amniculus
CTCTAAAATTAAGAGTTTCAGAACAATGACGGCCACGGTCTGGAAATTAATAAATGAATGGACATAAACAAAAAATAGAGGAGGCTGTGCTTCCCTTTGCTTCTGGGAGAAAACGCCACTGATCCACACATAGAGCTGCAGTGGATTGCCGAGCATCGTCTCTCTTTGCCATTTCTAACAGGACACAGTCCACACTTCAAAGCGTTTTATTGTGGAAGCAGGTGAGCTTAAAACTTCTGCTCAGAAACCAGCTTGAAAATTAGAAGTCTGCTGCTGTTTTTACCATCAATTAAAAGTTTAACTGCCAAAATCATCACACAGCCTGTTGTGGGGAAGTTCAAGGCGGACATGCTCACAGCAGGATGGAGGCACATTTTCCTCAAAAACATTTCAACCTTTGCTAATTAGAGGCATCATAGGGATCCAAGTTTTGCTAATTTTGACTTCTTTGCATCGCTTCAGTTCTGCATGATTACCATGTTAACTGGGGCAAACTAAAGGAAACAATGCTACAAAATCTTGTGACAGTTTGTATGCTATGCAAAGGATGAGCTTTCAGTCTTCGTGATGAAAAAAAAGAAAGAAAAGAGCTTCTAAACTGTGTTAACATGTTTTTGTTCAAAGGAAACAAACGCATTTAATGGTTCTTTAAAGATCTATCTCCGTAAAAGCAGCCTTTAAATGGCCAATCTAGGGTTTGTGTATCTGTTTGGCCCACATGTAAGCACCCTTTACAATACCACCACTTGCCTGTCATCTGTTGGACAACAGAGAAACGTGAATTATTTAACACACTGCTGAGGTGTAAACAGCTTGTAAGCAATATGGTGGAAAGGATTCCCAGCATCCTGTGCAGGTCTGTACAGCTGAGCGCGACAGGAAGTTAGATGAGGCAGAGACAGTGGCTGTGTATTGGACTGTCAAGTGTCATAAAATAAATATGTGAGACCAAAACTCCACATGCTTTCGCAGGACTTGAAAACTTGAACCTTTAATTAACTTTGAACGAATGGAAAAAAAAACCTTACCGACATCTGGCTGAACACAAACACAATATCACACATGGTGACATCAAGCTGAGAAACAGCTACTGGGTGCGGTTTTATTGAGTTAGTGTGAGAATTGTTGTAACTTTTGAGATGCGTGTGCTGGCAGAAACCTTCGTCTTATGTTACTCACAGGAGGAATGGCTGCTGGGGAAGCTCTTGCGTCCTTCAGAGACTACCTCCCGCTCGCCAGTGCACAGCATCTTTGCATTCACTTGTCCGTCAGGGAAACAACGCTGGAAGTAATCCGGCCTGGGTCTGGAAATTAAAGGAACTTGTCAAGTCCACTGGCCATGAAGCTTATAAATCAGGGCTGAAGGATGCAATCTTATGTGTTGCATAACTGACCAAGCCTGTAAAATGTTTGCACATACCTGCCAACAATCAACTTGATAGTGTTTGTGAAGACTCCGTTTAAAGCCAGAGCCAGGGACACAGCTGGAGAGGGACACACACACAAATAGGGATTTTATGGTGGTTTATTATTCAAAGTGGTCCAACAGATGAGGTTGGCATTCGCAGCGAAAGAAACAGTGATGCTGTTGTAAGAGAATCAATTTTACAAATTTTATGCATTACTGGCTTTGGCAGGTATCCTGCTCTTCTAGTTTAATAAATAAATAAATCCAGTAAGATTTATAGGCTTTGCTTTAAGAACTGGACAAATGGTTGTCAGGATTTATATATTAAACAGCTACTCATCATTTCTGAATCCCGACAGGAGCAATTAGGTTTAATTCAAGCTTCACTAACAGACCTGGGAGGTTGCTCACAGGAACTGTGCTGTTTTTAACTGAATGCATCCACGTACACAAAAGGACTTTTGCCAAAGTGGACGTTTACCGTTTGAGATGATTTGATGGATTACATTAAACACATGCAGCCACTTGTGGATCGTCTCATTATCTTGAGTTAACAAACCTTGTTCTGCCATGATTAATTTGTGTTATTATTTAAAAATGGTTTCTTTATGCAATCACGAAGAGGGTATTTTCTCTTCAAATAATCTTCCTGCTGTAAATGACACAACATATTTTAGCCTCAATGTTAGGCATTTAAGGGATCCTGTATAAAAGTCATGTGATCCTGCATAAAAGTCATGTGACTTTCAAAGCTTAAACCAAGTGCCATAAAATGAACCAGACAATCAGTTCTCCGTTATTCAGAGTCGACCTGTAAATTTGTTGCACATTTCTTCAGAAGACCTGTTTTTTAAGAAAGTCACAGTTCATTAGTCTCTCTGAGGGGTGCAAGGTTTGCAGCCTTCTTCACCAGTTTTATTTATTTATTTATAACCAAAATTTAGGCCAAAAGAAAAAAGAAGACAGAGTTACAAAACTGAAATACCTACGTAGTCCTAACACTTTTCAACCTAACATATCTTAAAACTGAAGCTTTCAGCATCATATCAAAACATTTGACAAATCCCAAATCATTGTAAATACAACCTGCCTTGTTATACCATATCGTTTATCTGAGATACTCTGAATATCTGTTTAAACCCACCTATTGTTTCACATGATTTAATTTCCTCAAAATTAGATACTGTATGGGTTAAATAAATGGGAAAAACCAACCCTCAGGCTGGTCATGTGAATGAATTCTTTATACTTGGACATTTGGTCCACAAGTCTTTAGCCCCATATAAACCTGTGGTATCACAATAGCTTCATATAAATAATTGTAGGCACAATTGTATTTTATTTACACATGTATCTTCCACTAACTACCATGGATGTTACAATGCATTTAATTGCAGTAGTAAATGTGGGTGATTTGTTTGGGCTCCTTGCCTTTATTAGGCAGTAACTGGACAGGAAGGTGGGTCATATAGCAAAGAATAGACCTGGGCAAGGAGCTGTAGCCTCTGTACATGAGGCAGTAGCTCAAGTGTTTGTGCAACATGCCACCCCCTGTACTGTAGGTGAAGCGCTGATGCCCCATTTGGAGAACCAGGATGCATTTTGCAAACAACTTGGGATCCTCCTTCATCCTCTATAAATTACCTGTGTAATTGTTAAATCATTCTGAACATGGACAGACACATCCATCCTTTCACCCATCCTGTTATCCAGGACGGGGTTGAGGAGAAAACAGTCTTAGCAGAGATCCACAGAGCTCCTTTCTGCCAGTATCCTCCTGCAGCTCACCCAGAGTGATTTCATGGAGTGTGTGTGAGCCAGCTGGGAAGCCTATTCTCTCCAGCAGGTTCTGGGTCTGCACTGAAGCCTCAAATGTTGGCATCTGAGATATGAGCCAAAACTGTGTGCATAGCTTTGCTCACATGGCACTGTGGTCACTCACATGGCTCCACCGCCATGTGAGCAAAATGTTACAGTTCCATAAAATGTTCTGGTTTGAGAGTCAGATGATTTTGGAGATAAAAAAGAGAGAAGGATATCCCTACAGTAGTTTAGAAAAAAGCATGGCATCAGGTCAAATCTGACTGAGAAGCAATTATGGCCTCAGCTAAGTGTTTGTAAAGGGAAACAGGAGGATTACAGTTAGTCGACAGGTACTCATTGCACTGAAACTGAATGCTAATTTAATTAGAGATAAAGAAAACCACTGGGGCTCTCTTGAATAAGGAGGGTGCATGGCCTCATATAGTATTTTGCTGTGAAATTGAGCTCTCTTCATGTTGCCAACACTCAAAGTTATCATTTCCCAAAGCTGCTGTGAAAAGCTCAAGGTCAGGATTACTTAGCTGCTAATTAATTTTGGCAGATTAAGGCAGATTTGACAAAAATCCAAAATGCAACATGATCTGTTTGGCCAGTCCTAAAATGCACTATTTAATGGCAGGTTTTCTCCATCAGATTCTTCCACTTGCCTACGGCTAGCAGCCGGCATGAGCAGCCTGAAGGCGCAAATGGTTAATTTATATAAATCTTCAGTGAGTCCAGCTGCTTTTTAGGTGCCACAGTTTAACAGTCAGTGTTTCAACTTTTAGCTTCTTGGCATCTTTCCTGAGTTAGCTTGAGTGACAAATCCGACTAATGTAGACTCCTACCAGAGCTGTTTCTTGCTATAGCTATGCAAATGCAGGGGCCAGTAGGGGGCCCCAAAGCTGGAGACCTAGGCCACGCCCCCACGGCATCGAAGCTTGCTCTGGTGTGAAGATGCTGGCGAATAATCAAACTTGGACTTTGCCATCATCCCCACGAAGCCGCTGTAGTACATACTACAAAGCTGCGGGTGGCACTGTAATGATCACAGAGTAACGCTTCAACACAAGAACAAGACGTAGCGCATGCGCATAGAGGTGTGCAGTGTGCTAACTGGCAAACGCTGTTCACTGTTCTCAGCTTATTGATGGTAAAACAGAGCAATGCTGTTGTGTAAAAGCTGTGCATTTTGGTGCAAAAGCTGAAAACAAGACAGGATTGTCTGGAGCAGCACCACAACACAGCTGGTCACGGACGGCGCCATGGTTGTCGAGTTTGGTGCGTGTTCATCACACTGACGTCACAACCACCAGTTGTGCGGCTACGGCGTCTCCACAGAATGAAGACAGTGGAGGTTTCGGACCTCTTCACCTTGGAACCTGGTTTCAGAAATGATCGGTTTCATGCAGTTTCATGGGGATGATAGGGCAGATTTCTAAAAAACTGTTGCGGTTGTACTAGCCGGCCCCTTAAAATTAATTATTTTTATTTCTGATGAATAAGTGTAAATAGTATAAGTCGTAAGGATCAGTTGTGGCTGTTTTTTTGTAAACATGTACCCATCGTTCCCATTAACAGGGATATGGACCCATCAGAGGACATTGTTTTAGTGGGGAAGAAAAATTTATAAAGATTAAAAAAGAGGAAGAAAGACAGGAGACAAAGGTAAAGCGGTTTGAGATACTGGATGGGAAAGGTATGGCACAGAGTTTTTAGTTTGTACAGCTAGCTAGGTCAGCTAGCCTCAGATACTGTAAATGCTGGTTAGCTGGCTAAGATTTGTATTCTCATAAATTAACTAATATTTGATTCATGAAACTTGGCTGAAACAAAGTTAATATTGTAAATGTGAATGACTGACTGACTTAACATTCATCTAGGATTACTTGTGATTAATTTTTTAAGTTTTCTGTGTATTTTACATCCCTCAAATTAGAGGCATTGCTCAGCTTTATAAATAACACTGGTTATTCATAAAGTGAGTTATAAATATTCAACCTGATGTTGATTGTTTTGGACAATTGTGGCTGTGGATTATTGTTCTAAGTGGATAATTTACTAAGCTCTTAGCTTAATGCCTTCTGTTTGCCATATTTAGAGCAGCGCTACCTCCATTCCCACAGCTGAGTTCAGTTATTGATGTAGTACTTTATTTTAGTCAGAAGAACCCCAATATTACAATCACAAGTAATAACATTGTTGACTATCTGTGCTGTATGACTTAGTTCTGCTTACAAAAAAAAGGTTCAGACCGATGAATATTAGGCTGCTAGATAAAGTTAACCACTTTCTTATCCCCTATCGAATATACACAGATATTTATACTACCTCAAAAAGTGATCATCACTCAGCTGCATTTGTTATATTAGAGGCACTGATACAATGTTTAGTGTAAAAAGATATTACAGATTTCTGTATAGTGCAGCATCCTCGCAAATATGAAGTAAGAATATGTGCATATTAGATCTATTTTGCTGGGTAACCTAGGTAACTTTGTCTTTGCAGTGGCTTTCTGACATATTTTGACATTCCAGCCATTAAAGCAAATGGGTCTTCAGCTTTAGAACCTGCATGCTCGTCAGGACAAGAAAATAACAGGTACAGACTGATGTTCTTCTGAGCAGTAAACAGGAGGGACGTCTTCATCAGAGGCCTTCATGCTCTGCTGCCTGTTTTTCAGAAACCAGCAGATTCAGCTGACAGCCATCAGTTCTCTCTCACCCAACATTAGAAGTATTATGTTTGGTTCTTTCTGCTTTTTGTTTTGCACAGTGATTTGTAAGCAATACACTGATTGACTTTCTGTGATCTAGATTTCTCTCACTTTATTAATTTATTTCTTTATTTTATTATAGGTTTGAGGTGGAAGAATATGTGTCGCTGAAATTAAACAAGTTTTGTTCTCGCTCTCTGTTTTATTGCTATTTGTTTTATTTCTTCACATTTAGAGGATTGTTGTTTTCCACATGTCACATAATGCAGTACAACAGAAAAAAGAGCTGTAAAGTCCATCTTTATAACCCCAGAATTAAAAAGTATGCATCATTAAAATATATATAAAACGTCCCCCAATTAAAACCTTTACGCAAGTACTACTTTTATTTATGAAACGTGCGTATGGCGGTCAGACAGCGCTTGTTGTCCTGACCAGCATTGTAGCAGCAGAGTGATTTTCTGGCTGGTTTTTTGTGCCGAGCAAATTTACTCTATAAAGTAGAGCTTTATACTGTATGTATAAATTCCCTCTTGAGAATATGAAATCTTTATTAAATCGGCATCTTAATGCTTCACCTGACCAGAGGGGACAGAAAGAGAAAAAGACACTGTTTGCCTGTAAACATCTACCTTATAAAGTTTTTAACTACAGTTTTACCCACAGTTAATCATTTTTAATGTTGTTACATACAAAAATGCAACTTTTTTGTTTGAGTCTTTTGGCACCATCTTTATTTCCTGCTTGGAAGCGTAAAGCTCCTCCTACTCCTTTGCCATGAAGTCTGCATCGGAAAACCCTCCACTAAAAAGGGGTATTCACCCCTTCCTCTTAGCCCTTCCCTTCGGTCCAAAAGAAACGTGCAAAATGGAGGGGAAGTGCTTAGGGTTAGGGCTAAGGGGGAGAACTGAGATTAGACCTAAAAGAAGAATTAAATGACACAATTCATAAATTTGTGTAGAAATACTTTTACATATCATACTTTTCAAAAAGTTATTCCCTTTTCCATTTCCATTTTTTACCCCCTCACATTTTGAAATCCTTTTTGCAAATGCATTTCCTAACTGCTCTGTGACCCTTCTGGGCCTTAAGCAATGAAAACAAAATTCAACCACTTCACATTGTGGGTTCTACAGCTCTCTCGTTGGTGGGACAATCAAACTAGCTACTTTGCCAATTTAGCAAAGTAAAAGACATACACAGCTCATCTTCTGAATGCTGTTGGGAAGCTTCAAAGTTTCACCTATTGTGCAGTGGTGTTCTTACAGTGTATTTGGATTATTAGGATCTGTATTGCTAACGCGATTAGCTAGCTCTTGAGACCCAAGTGTTGCTATCTAACCAATGAGAGAGCTGGAGTGCCATGCGGAGCGGCTGTGATTGGTTGAACTTGGTTTTCAACGTGCTCAGGGCCCTGAAGAGTCATGGAAAAGCAGAAGGAAAGTAGTAAACCATTAAAGAATTGCATTTGAAAAAAGGATTTGAAAATGTGAGGGTAAACAGGAAATTACATTTAAAAATGTATCATATGGAAAAGAAAGATATGTCTACCAAATGTATAAATTAGGCGATGTAATTCAGATTTTAGAAAAAGGGTTTTGAAAATGCATTTTCAAATCAAAGGACTTAATGATGAATTAATGAAAACAATACTTAATTCCTGTTTAATAATTTCAAATGTGCAATTACAAAATACTTTGAAATTTTGATTTCTTTTCTTATTACTTAATTGTTGAATTTGAAATAATATTTAATCTATATTTTTATGTCACAATTAATTAATCATCATGAAAATCCTGTAATGCCTTTTCTTTGACTCTTCTGGTCCTCCATAACCTTGCTTCTGCTAATGTCCACCTCTTAGGAACGCTAGAGTGATTGGCTATTGTTGAGTCCACTACAGGCCCCCACTATATACGTACATCACTCTAACAATAGATTAAACACACAACAGTCTCCCAAACAAAAAATTCTGTGCTACATTCAAATTGTTTTTGTGACTGTAGTCAAAAACTGGACATATTCCCAAGCAGATACCAGTGAGTTTTCATCAGTGATTGCAGGAAATTAGAGACCCATTGAATAAAGCCTTGGGTGCTTCCATTACCAGACAGACAAACAAGTTGATTTCAAGATGAAAAAAAAGGTGAATGTAAGAATAATTGCTATTATCAGAAAGTACTTTCATAACTGTAGGAATTAAATTTTTACTTACTAGCCTATATATGAGGAGACCTTGCAAACTTCTATTTAAAAGTGTAGTTTTTCCTCAGTGGAATATTGCTGCAGCCACACTGGTTAAACAATAATGTGTCTGCATGCTATATGATCTCATATTCGGATGATGAATAATAGTATTTATGCTTTGTCACCAAAATGGAAAACAAGTGCTGTAGTTTATGTCTGTGTCATTTTCAAAGGGTAGCCTTGTGGAAAATACAATCCTCAGATGGCTTCATTATATTCTGACTGAAAGATAATAATGTAATTAAGCCGCTGGAGTTAAAGGATGATAAAAGATTATTCAACGACTTTACAAAAGAAACAAAGTGCTCCTTTTCCTTCTAACCCCCTCAGAAGAATAGGGAGGAAGTGTGAAAGCGGAACACATAGTCAAACAAGGAATGCACTTTACTGGCAAAACAAAATCCCATTGGTATTTCCAAGGATTAAATCTAACTACAAAACCACAGCTGATGCAAGTTTCGTCACCTCTGTTTGAAGAATTGATTTATGAGTTCGGAATTAGAGGCCCAAAGGGATAATGTTGAATTAATAAATTTGTAGATACAGGGACAGCTTTGTTTCTGGGATTTCAGCTTGGGATGAAACTGAAATAGGCCTTTATTAGCTAAAAATAAGACACTTTTTAATTATATACTTGACTGAACAAGCAATGTCTGATACTTCTGTCTAGTTAGGTCTAAAGATTTTGCTGGTTTAACATTGTTCTCAAACCACAATCATGTTCAAACTTAGAATAAAGGGCCTCCTTTTCCTCTTTGTTCCTCTGGCTTGTCGGTTTTCCAATACTGCTTGTAGAAGTCCTTCTTTGCAGGCAGCTGTGGGACAATTAAATACCACACAGCTCTGTAATGTGCACTGCTGCACTGATCCACTCTGTCTCCACCTGATTCATCTCTGTGTGTCTCTTTAATTGGATTTGTGTTAAACTTTCTTAATGCTTTCTAATATGCCAAAGCCTCTCCTGGTTCCACAACTCAGGTGAAAGTGGAGAACAGTGGAAAGATCAGTGTTAGAGAGACTGTTTGAGGATGACTCAAATGGCATAATATTTTAAAATGGTAGATAGTCATGGCTGCTGTGGTGAACATTAATATCCACAACATGATACTAACTACAATGCAAGGTCATACAGTTTAAAGATCTACAGCATTAAGCACAGTATAGTACTTATATGAGACCAATTTGATTCCGGCTAAAGTAGAGAGAGATGGGAGATATTGAGCTGCAAGAAAATAACAAAAGGAGTTTTTTTTAATATAATTCCATCACTAAAAAAGCTAATGCAATATGTGCAGAAACTCTTAAATATATAGGTGCGCTAATCTTATGACTATGGTTGACCCATTCTTAATTCCCACTTAATTTTTTTGTGTTGTCAGTGCCAGTGAGCATATCTGGCAGTGCTGTGGTACAAATCAGGCTGGGGCTTTGACTTCCTTTTGAGTCCTGTGCAAGATCCTTTTTGGTTTTCTTTGGGTTGAGGGACAATACCTCTAAGGAAAAAGATTGTGGTTTACCTTTAGATAAAATTAGCCCCTGCACATTCATACTGTAGATGGTGCAAAGCTCTAACCAGCGTTTTTTGACTATGTGACACCTGACGGTGGCGATCTAGTGTATGTGACAATCTTTGAGTGAGATCAGGCTGACTAACAGCATAACATCTGTGACATTTCCACATACCTAAACATGCCTCTTTGATCTCTGTCTTGTCAGTCCTCTGAATTATCTTCACCACAAATATCACTGCCAGCGGGGTAAGGAAGGAAATTGCCTGCGAGGAAATGAACACAATAAAACATGGGTGATTATTACTGTGACAATAGTGATGCACTACAGTGCTCCATTAGGTCTGTTTTTCAGGTTAATTATAAAATTACTTTTGCCTCTAGGTGTGACCTAAATTCATTTATTATTCAGCGTTCATTTTAACAAGGCAAGCTGAGGGGGACAACAAGCATCTTCATTGTTCAGTGGTTCTTGCTGTTTAAACAAGAATTTAAGCCCTCTCGTCACAGAGGTAATTATACTTGCTGGAGAATGCATTAATTACTTTCCAGACATTTTTTATATGTTTTCTATGCCTTAAGCAGCAAAGTAACTAAGATTAGATCAGCCACAATTATTTTATATCCGTGTGACACGACTGCGATGCAGATAACACACCAACAATGCAAAACTCAAATTTAACAGTGCACAAGATCCCTTTTATGATTATGACACCAGTGGATAAAGGCTGATTGGAAAAAGTGTTTTGTAGAGTTAAATAATGTGGTATGAAGTAAAATTTCCTTTGAAAAAAAAGAAAGGATGAAGCATCAGTGTAGTGGCAGCTAATCACCACGTAGCTCTAATCACATTTGCCAAAATGCCCCCACCTTGTAATTTAGTGCCCTTTAACTCACAGCAGAGGCCATCACTTTCCACTGAGGTTCAAAGGGAAAACCAGTAGGGGTGGACAAAAAACACAACTTGGTCTCTTGCTTGAGATTTTTAAATGTCCTCAGATGTTACTGTGAATTAATCTTCAGCAGAACATTGTCACGGTGGGTTGAACTTAGTCGGCTGATCCTTGCCGCTTCTCTTTCTTTCTTTTTACTGAGTATGGCATCTTTAGAATATGTCAGTGAAGTCAAGGATAAGAAGATTTATGTGCACATGTCACCATAGAAACAAGAATTTATCCAAACCCCCATTAAAGACAGATTATGTCAATAATAAAAAGATTTTAAGAAACCAGACGGAATGGCATCTTTGAAAAAGCAAATCCATGATGAAACTTTCCCTTTAAATTGCCGTTTGACACATCTGCTATTCTTCTTTATATCTTCCTCTGCTGTGTACAGCCAAAAAAGCTAACTATGTGCATCTTTAGTTGTGTAATCTCATAAATTAAGTGGTCTGCTTCTCTCACCAAGTGGTAGGACAGTATTCACAAGGATGCAATTAATACTGAATATAATTAAGCAGCTATTTCTACTTATAGTTGATTCCTTAAAGTTTCTATGGAAGTGCTTATTACTGTAAGTATACAAACTTTGCAGAAATGGAAACACTCATATTCAGACAGTGGTATGAACACTAAAAGCCATTGTAATAGCCTGAAACATTCTATGTTGTGACTTTTTGCTACCTGATCCAGTGGTACTGTACATTTTTGAGGATTATGGGGTTTGATAATAAATTCTTGCCACTTCAACGCATGGAAATAAATCTAGGAGCCAGTCTTGAGTTTGCCTCACAGCTAATACTGTAAATATCTTAATGAAGGTCACGGTGAGCCATGATGTGGCTTGATGTAAATCCTGTCCATGGCCTCTTATTCGCAGCCAGATAAATTCTGCACACCTTCAGGGATATTATCAGAGCAGCAACAATAAAGAAGGCTGACAGCCGGGTGTCAGCACCAAGAGTATTTTCCTAAGAGGCATGTAGGTGATGGGTGTGAGAGGTATTTCTTTCCAGCTGATAATTTAGAGGCGGGCCATCAGCAAAGATCTATGGAAGATGAAGTTAATCAACAATTTTCTACACCATATCAAAAAATGGAACAAATGCATAATCGAACTTAGTTAAACAGCAAATATGAACAAATGTTTATATTTGAACATGTTTTGCTCATTTTGCTTTTGCGAGGACAAACAGATGAACACCATATTGGAAGCTTTTGTGTGTGTTTCCTGATTAGCTCGTAATGTTTATTATGACTAATACACTTTCAAATGCTTGTCATAACAAACACTTCATATTATTTTTTCGATGAGTAATTCAAACCAGTTTTTATTCATTCATGCACAAAGAAGCTGCTATGTCATATTGACTATTTTATGCTTGTTATTGGTGTGAAGCTAAATCCTGACTTGCACCGTTTGCATATATTTAGCCAGATATCTTTAGATGATGAGAAGGTATTGTTTTCATTCAGTGTTGTTGCTGTCATCAGAGCATGAAGTGACTTCCCGTCCTGCACATACAAGATGATTGTGTGACATCATTATAGTGCCTGTCACTCAAATGTTGACAGTTTTGTTTAATTTTAACTTTAATCTACGGTGAAGATTTGACTTTCAACAATCAGACATCAGACAGTTTTCTAACAAGTTTAATTTTAAGATAAAGATCTGCTACAAACACAATTTCAAACTGACAGAGTAAATAGTAAATAAATTCTATCTAAATACAGTATGCATTTCTATCGTTGTTTGCCACTTAAAGCATATCGATTTTGAATATATTTGAATATAGTTAATAACTGAAGTTATAAGTCAAATGACTTTGACTAACAAGTGTCAGTTTATAACTTGAAGTCATCTTGTAGGGTTTTTTTCTGGACATTATCAGTTGAGTTAGAAGCTAGAATGGTAAAATGGTCTAAATCTACCAATAGTAAAGAATCCTTCAAAAAAGTTCCTGGTCCCATTCAAAATCCACTGTTTCCCCCTCAAGTAACTGATAAGAAATATAAAGAGATGTGGAAAAACTATATAATTTAGTTCTATCTAAGCTGATACTATAAGTGAATTGTTGAAAATCTAGGAGGTATTTTACATTTTCTATTTGAAATACGAGGCCGATGTAATCACTTGGTATTCAATCAATTATTTATTGACTGAGATTGTCTATATCTGAATGACAAAACAGTTCAAAGAGGAAAAAATCATTAGCCTCAGTAAATACCACCTTCATAATTCTTTTAAAGGAGCTAAAAGCGAAATTTTTCGCGGTTAGGTGGCGTACAGTGAAGCCGTCTCAAACCAAAACAAAGCCTGTGTCAATCAATGCCTCTCTACCTCTCCCCCAACCGACAAAACCACACCCCTCTATTTAAAAAAAAAAAGGAAAAACTCCTTTTTGCCTCATATAGTTTGACTTTATTTATTAATTTTAAACAGAGAGCATGTTTAAAATTATATAAGCCTAAAAACAGTATAATTATATATTTTTCTAAAACTAATGCAAATATGACTAGTTCAAGAAGGGGTGTGCTTGTACAATACAACATGAGCTCAGCTTAGAACCGCAGCTTATTCTCGTTATGATCCAAAACATAAAAATTTTAAAGTAAGCCATTTTTATTTTGATGCAACTTCTTAGAGCAGCAGCAGCCTGTCTGCAGCGGCAGGTAGCAGCGAGTGGCTACCGTCTGTGGAAGAGGAAAACAGAGATGTGGACGAGGTGGAGTCTGCTCCGTGAGTCACGTACCAGAAGAAGAGCAAACTGGAGTCTTTTTCGGTCTCGCTGCTCTCTCCACTTTAAGAATGCCAGGCCAATATTAATCCGCGTTTTGTCCCTTTCCTTGAAAAATAACGTTGTTTCTTGGAGGTAATATTGGCTCCGCGTCATCTTCGGTCGAACGCTTCCCACTTCTACTGGCGCGAGTCTGTACCATCTTGAGTGTGCGCGCTGCGCCGTAACTCCGGCCTGTGGCGGCTCTTTATAAGGATTGTCCTCTTTAGAAGAGCAGTCTGGTGTAGTCAGGAAAATGGGGAGGAATGAACTGGAGTTCAGATGACACTTGATCTCCCAGTCCTTGATGAAAGAGGAAAAATAGTTTAATCCCAAAGTTATTTGATTAATCCTGGGACGATGTATGCTACAATGCTCTGTATTGGTTAGGGGTACTTAGCTGAGAAATTATACCACAGGGAGTACATTTCTAAAATATCTTAGAGAACCACTGCTCTAAAACGAAACTCAGCTTTGGAAACCAACATGCCCTCACTCTTATCTTTTCACA
>JAVQJG010153136.1:0-27526 GCA_036024015.1 Craterocephalus amniculus
CTATCTATCTATCTATCTATCTATCGTGTAATTTCAAACGTTGCGTTTGTCATTGATTATCATGTCAGTTCTTGAAATTTGTCTCCACGACCGTTTTCTTGTCGAAGGCCTGGGTGTGAGTTGGCAGGCAGATGGACAATTTGCAGCGTTTCCTGATGATGTCACGATAACGATGTTTCTGTGTGTTTTGTGAAAGAACGATAGTTGGCGTACCTATACTCCAAACTGCATAAGATATCGCATCCCTTCTCCCTCTCGCACACCCTAACCATTCTCAATACGCACGCTTGGAACTCAATAGACCAAACCCACAGATCCATAAAGCGTCCACCTCCTTTGAATCGAGCTTGATAATTAACCTGACAGGTGCTTTTATTGTAATTAAGAATGTCTCTGCCCAACGGGAGCAACTGTTTATACACTTGCATATTCCCACTTATCCTGACAAGAACTTTTTTATTTTATTTCAGTAAATCCATCTTTAGTCAAATAAACATGTAAGCTACAAATACAGTATTTGGGCACTAATCTTACAAATTTATGAATGTTTCGACACCTTCCTGGTCTCATGCATAGTGTCTTGGACAGTGGAATGTGCAGTTGCTCCCATCTTGATATTGATGGTGTGAACATAATGTATGTCTGTGTGGGTGTGTGTGAATGCAGATTTGTCTCGCAGCATCATTAGCATCTTCTCTCTCTGGAAGATTTGGTAGGGAAGTGATGCAGGATGCTTTACATTCAGCACACTGAGGTAGTCTCTTTTTAAAATTCAGTATACCACTGATATTTGCCTGCATTCTCTGCTGCTTGTGTTTCTCCCTTCATATGATTCTCTGTGAAAGCTTTGCTGAATAAAGGTTTGGGGGTTCTGTGAACATGGCATGCACCATCTAATACTTTTCTGTGCTACAACACGAGGGGAATTGTAAACTGCCAAATAAAAGAACCAGTTATCTACACAACCTGAGACTCACACTTTTCTCAGCTCATTGTTTTGTTTATGTTCCAGCCTGGTGTTAATTTATTTCATCTCTTCTGTCATGGGCTTTATCATCGGGGGTTAGATGAATGCAAGCAGGGCGTTTAACCAGCAGGTGGCAGTGTCAGATTGGTGTGGTATAGATAAAACAGGCTGAAGGCATAACCCTTTAAAACAAGTCAACGGTCCATAATTAGCCAATACAAATACATCAGAAATTGAATGTATAAAATAACGATCTAATTTCAATTTACAGGTATAATAGCCCTCAAAAGATGAAAATGAGATGAATATCTAACATGTGGCCCTCTAGCAAATTAGACAGATCAGTGTCCCACCTGGATGTCTGATGTTCTGCATGAGTGGATTAAAGAATGAACCCCTAAAAAACCTGCATGTCTGAGAATGGATCAGAAACAGCACCTGGGAGCTGAGAGCTGATTTATGACTCCAGCTGTCTGTGTGTTGTTGTTACTTAATAACTGCTTTACTCCAATGTCTTCATCCTGTTCACACTATTGTCTCCGTTTCAGACCAGCCCAGCCTGGTGAGGTCAGGGCAACATTGTAAAGGATTTCCTCTGGCTCTTAATGATTTCCTGGGTATTCAAAAGGGCAACAATGCTTTTGGATTTGGTTACCTAACCTGGCACATGGTGAAGGAAGTGCCTTTCAGTCAATAACCGGGACCTTATTAGCTCATAATGAACTTGTGTGGGACCGCAACAAAAAATTCACCTGCAGATTATTTGTGATTTGGTCAAATATGTCAATGTACATCCGGAAAAGGAGTTCGTCCATTTTATTTTCGGACTAAGTAACCTTGTTAATAAATAAAAACCTTAAAAATCAAAAAGTAAATGCAAAACACACTGATTTATATTCATGTTTTATGCATTTAGATTCAATTTATTGGTACAAAAATATTACAAATAGATACACAAATTCAAAATTTCCAGTTGTCAAGTCATTTGAATTTCCACACAGTTCTACGATCACTAAAGAAAAGCAGATCAAATATAGGAACTCTACATTGTGTTAAATGTAGTCATCTGTGCTAGACAAATGTGGATGTTACAGTGACCTACAAAGTCTTACCTCTAAATTTGTGCGTACAGTAAATCTATTCATGGCCATTGTATCATTATCAACAGTCTTTAACCAGGAGGCAGTGCAGGCTAACTAAATTATCTTCATTTCAGTGAATAATGCGATGTAATCATTTCAAAGTCTTGTTAAAAACACTTGACAAACTGTGAGGAAGTTGTATCCCCTTGCAACTCCTCACACCAAATTCAGAATCGAATGAAATCATTTATTTTGTTCTCAGTGGTTTCTTGTAATAGAAACAGCTGAAGAAGGTTTGCCTATAGTATCTGTCATGTTGGGCCCAGCTCAGCTGTTGCCTACAGTTCACTGCTTAGCGTCAGAAGGCCCCGATCTCCAAGCCCCAAGGCCTGTAAGGCTTCGACATGGCAGAGGAGGCACTGACGGCGTTGATGGCTGTCGGGGAAACCAGAGGAAAGGCGCTGAAGGAGAGGGGGAAGGCAGAAAGCGAGGACAGAGTTGACACCAGCGGCGGCGAAAGCTTGGATGTCGGCAAAGACAGACTCAGGGGTGTGGAGCCATTGGGAGGCACCCTCAGGGACTCTGTGGGGGGCAGGACGCTAAGTCTGGTTGTCCCAGATGTCTCGGCGGATGAGGAGGAAGATGAAGAAGGAGTGGAGGAAGAGGAGGGTGGGCTGCTGTTGTTTCTGGGCGCAGGTGTCCTGCCCTGAGGGTGCTGTAGAAGGAGGTGGTGTGGGAGATGGGCAGGGGTAGTCCCATAGGCAGAGCCCCAGGCCAAGTGTTCCAGTCCAGTGTGCACCTCCCTCTGAGAGGCGTAGCTGCTGAGGTGGGACACTAATCGTACACGAAGAGAGTCTGTGCTGTCCCGACCCTCAACGATGCTGAGGTAGCGGGCCGTCTCTGCCAGACACTCCCTGAAGCCCAGGCTGCGGTAATCCTTCGCAAGAGCATGAGCTTCAAAGTAACCTGTCAGGGGAGAAAGTGGAAGCTTTACCTAAGCATGACATTTATTGCATAATTTGAAGTTATTTACCATTTGAAAACACAAAACGTATTCACCTTTCCCGCCAGAGGCATGAAGCATCTTCAAATGGTCGACTGTCATTTGCAATATTTCTGCTTTTTCCAATTTAGCTGATCCCTGTGAAAATAGAAGGATCCACTTTAGATGATAACATCCTCATGCTGCATGCAAAGAGCAAGTAAATGGAAAAAAATGCAGAAACACAACTGTACCTGCTTCTCAAAAGCACTTGGCACCAAACGTCTCAGTTCTGACAAGCTGTTATTGATCCGGTCACGTCTTCTTTTTTCAATAATCTGTTGGAAAACATTTGTTTTTTTAAAAAGAGGAAAAAAAAAATCTAAAAGAGGTAACTAACATCTGTCACAGCAAGGTGCAACTTGGTTCCAAGTCTCAGAAGTCTACATACCCCTCTGCGCCTTTTTCTGGCTTGGACTTGTGTGGTGGTGGAGGGTGACATGGATCCATGTGAGTCAAGATGACTTGAATAAAAAGCAAAGAATACATATAAAAATTAATCTACATTTAAAAAAGCGCATGAAAAAAATCTAACTCAAAACGAATCGTGCGAGTAAAGAAGGGAAATAAAAAGGAGACATACCCATTCTCGTCACTGCTGTCCTTCTCCACTTCAACATTATCGTCCAGCTCGCTGTCCGATGAGCTGTAGTTGTGGCTCCGCTTCATTCTGCTTGCCAGCCGCAGTGATGAGCTCCCTCCTGCCTCAGAAAGCTCCAGCAGCGCACTGACAGCAGACGGGCCGAGCAGCACTTTTGAACATCAGATTTGCTTCACATCGAGAGGGAGGGGGCGGGGCGTCTGGAACAGCGTGGGCGGGGCTTGGAACGCCTTGAGCCAATAACAATCGAGATGACATTGAGTCAAAAAACTATATTAATTAAGGAAAAACCTGCGATGAGGTTATGATTTTTAAGTGAGTTTAGACAATTAGTATACGTATTAAATAACTGTATGTAAAAGTTTTCCAGTTTTGCTACGGCTCTACTTTGTAATAAGCTAAATAGCCTAGGTCCTTAGTGTTGTGTGAGATCATGTTCTAAGTGTGTTTTCATTATTTGCTGTCAGCTTTGAGCTTCAACATCAAGCGAGAGGATTCACACGTTTCCTCTCCCCTGCACCTCCTTCACACTGCAGATAAACTAACTGGGCAGGCAGATATTCCCAGGCAGCCATCCATCGATTGTTGCTGAAAATAGTACTCCATGCTTAGGAATGGGAAAGGGAAACAGGAATGTTTTTTTCTTCTTTTCCTTTTTTGAATAGGAGATCAAGCTTAAAACAAACATTCAAAGTTATTTTTGGAGGATAAGTGAGCTGCCCAAGGTGTGATGATCTTCACCTGACTCTTATAAAGCTGGGTCAGAGGGAAAGCTAAACACAGGAGCTTCCATTGTGTCATTGTCAATGCTCCACTGCGTAACTTTGTGTTTTTTTTCTTGAGCGTACCTGTGTCCATGGAAAGTTTTCAGGTATGAAGTTGTCCACATTTAATTTGTTTTTAGTCAGTCTGCAATATTATTTCATTTTAGAGGCTTTATTAATAATCATACATTTCACTTAGGCTACCTGGTTTAGGCAGCAGTTGCAACTTTGGGTCCTCATAGTGGATAGTTAATTAGGAATTTTATTCCACATGTCATGTATATAAGCAGAGAAACATCCCAGGATGATATTGCCTCTGTCATTGGTGATCTCAGAGATCGTACACATATTAAAGACACATAGCTTATATTTTTTTTGTATGAAATGTGTATTTTCATATGAAATTAGCCAAATTAAAAGGCAAAATAAATTGTTTTGTAAATCTGTAGATTTAAAAAAATGTTTATGTAGATAAGAACCAGCAATTTCATTTTCCATTATAGTTTTTAAAACATGTTAAAAAATTAAATATTATAATTGGTGGATTAAGTGTGTTGTAAAACTGGCTCTTGTAATCAGGTATCAGGTATAAGATTCTAATGTGTGCCTTTTTATTATGCAATGATGTTACATGCATTTTTACATTACTAATGGAGTGTTAATCTTACTCTGTTTGCTATTCAAATAATTTTGCATCGCTTTGTTGTCAGATCTTATGATGAAGTCTGGGGAATTACTTGAGGTTTGAATGTAGTTCCTCCACTGGGTCTGAAATGCCTGTTAAGTCCATCAGGGAAAACCCCACCCCCATCCTGTAGATCAGGAGTGTGTTGAGCAGCAGCTGTTTCTCTGCTCTGTCCATCGGGTCAGTTGTTAACTTGGTGAAGTGGGAGCTAGACAAGTGCGGATGAGAGCTTGATTCACAGGAGCAACTGCAGGCCAACACTTTCTGTTCCCAGGATGTCAGTGGGGGTTGCAGTGGTGACAGACACAATGTGCAAGCTTCAATCAGCTCTGTTGATGCAGTGTGTGGATGAGCCTGACATGCAGATAACACACATACTCAGACTTTACCCTCTTCTGCTTTCCTTTTCAGTGCCATCCATTTCATGCATGTTCAGATTTATATCTTGGTCAATTTATAAACCTTAACATGTTTGTAATCTGGTGCTGACACTTATATGGGCCCTTATGTGTTTATATGAGACTCTCTAATGGTCTTGTTATCAGTAGGTCTGATGCAGATAGAGCAAATTCAAGCAGCTTCTTGTTGCTGTTGATACCAGACTGAATCACACATTCCTTCTTCATGATGCTGATAAATGGCAGGTTGGATGTATTTTAGATCGCTTTAGTATTAATTACCATGAATACAGTAACAGGCCCCTGTTATGCTGAACAGATTGCTTTATTTGCTTTCTGCTATGCAGACACAAACTATTCACACCTGACTGGGAAGGTCCACCGCATCAGTGTTGACATTCCTGAGGTTCATTAAGTACTGAGCGATCTTCCAAAAACCTTCATATTCCACAATTTCTTCCGGCATGTTCATATCCCCCAGTCTATTCCCGAGTGGTGGAGGTGAAGATTGTGAAAAGACGTATCCTGTTTGACTGTTTTATTTCTGCGTGACTTTTTAGATGATCTTTTACATCAGATTGCTCCAGCAGCGCGCCAGCCCAGCCCGTTGATCGTGGGTGTAACTCGGCGCCAATTTCAAGAAACTCCTCTCAAACCGTGCACCAGAAGGCTAAAAGGTATAAGCAAGCATTTGTCTGAAACTGGCGTGTGCCCAGCTGCCTTCCTCAATCTTCCCTCAGGTTTCCCCGGGTGACTCTTTGTGTGCAAGAGTGCGGCCTGAGTGTGTGCGGGTGTGTTTACGTGTGTGTGTGTGTGTGTGTGTGTGTGTGTGTGAGAGTGTGCGACCGTGTTTAGGAGGTGCTGTTTCCCACAACCCTGATCTAATTCCGTGGTAACTCAATCTCCGTGTGAGCGCTTCCCGGCGAGTGTTCTCCCACCCGTCGACAGTCTCTGCCTGGCTGGCTGAGTGTGTCTGACGGAGGCCGACTCAGTCCCAATGGGCCCCCTCCCCCCTCTTACACCTCCCGCCTCCATCCTACCCAACCTCCCATCAGGATTGATTTACTATGTCAACCGTTGTGGCTGCCGGCAGCAGCGGCGCTCACAGCCATGCCTGCATCCTGTGTGCACACCATCCTGACATCTTATATCTGCCACTCAACAACAACTGCTGAAATGGAGTTTGCATATGTGGGTGTGGTGAGAAGGAGGTCATCGCAGAGGCATTTGTGCACATGAGATAATTTCCTTGTTCATGTTTTATTCAACTTGGGGGGAGGCTTTGGCTAAAAGTTTGAACTATGCTGCATGTATAGTTTTTGTGAGGCAGGGCGAATGCCACCCATGCTGGTCTTAAATAGGCTGTCTGACTGGGGGAAATGTCTCCCAGACGGCTTCCATACAACAATGTTATCCTATGGGCCACAGCTTCCTGTCTGTCCCTTCTCGTTCCAGTCAGCACCCAGGCGCTATATTGGGCAGGGACCAGTCCAGGCCTGAGACCCATTCCCGCTGTTTGACCGTAACACACCCGCCTTTTTCATTCTTTACTTTCCTGCCTTTGTTGGCATCTATTCTATTTACTCTTTTTTGGATAGGTAAAGCCAAGGAGGATACGTTGACTTCCTTGTTTCTTTGTTTAGCAGAACTTTTGTTTGTTTTAGATTTTTGAAAAAAAAAAAAAAATCTCAGTTAAATTCCTTAAGTCCTGAAACTTACATCACAGCATCCTAGTGCTACCACTTGCAGGATTTGGAGATCAGATCATGAGACAAAGCTTGAAAACATTCCAGCTTGGATACAGCTAAATAAATAAATTACTGACATGTATTCCCTCTTTTTATTCTTCTTAAAGATGCACACACCTTTTTGTTGATAAGGTTCACTAGTTGCCTGATGCCAGTTAACTAATGCAAGTTCACAATAGCGGGAAGGCAGATCACAAGACTGCCTCCCAAATAAGCGCAACAGGAGACAGCACGTGATATCCTCACACAGAAAGCAGGAGCATATTGCCAGCTACTTTTAAGGCCACACATTGTGTTGCCACAGGAACAACATTGTTTGCATATCAATGGAGTGTGTGTTTGCGTGGAGTGTGTTTTTCTGTGTGGTTAAGATGGCAGAGGATTTCAGCCTCTAATTGAAATGTATCTCCTTGTTAGCAGCGAAAACATTGCAGACGAGTTATAAGCCAAGGCAAACTGTAGAAGATGATAATGAAGCTCCCTCTCTCTCTCTTTCTCATTGTGTGTGTGTGTGTGCGTGTGTGTGCATATGGCGGTATGAACAAGACTGGTTGCTTTCAGGGACATCTCAATTTTGTATTTGAAGGTCACCTGCAGAGTTATGAACAAGTTTACATTTCTTTAAAAAACAGACAGAATGTGTACAGTTTTTATTTGTTAAGTCCAAATAGAAATGAAATCGGAGTACTAATACACACACACACACACACACACACACACACACAAACAAACAAACACACACCTATCTATGTATCTATATATACATATATATATATGTGTCTGTGTGACTGTGTTTATATATTTTTAAAAAGCTCTCCATTTTTCTTTCTTTTTTGGAGAACCGGCTTCTTTCCCAGTGGATGCTCCGTGCCAGCTGTCTGCTCTGCAGTAAAGTGCTGCTTTCCCAAGCTCTGACCTGTGGGAAAATCTGTTGTGGCCAGTAATTGATTCCGCCCTGCCAGCCCCATTACTCTCTGCTGCAGTCAAACTGCCAGTGATCTACAGAAAGCCTGTTAGCACAGCCCCTTTACTCTTTCTTTTTCTCCCCGCACTCGCACAAACATGCACCGGAATCCCAGCGAGTAGTTCCATCATTATATCTGCCTGTACATTTCTTCTACAACCCCTGTTCCCAAAATGGTTGGAACGATGCATAAAATGTAAAAGGAGGGACTGATATAATCCCATTAATCATAGCAACACATTTAGAACATCTAGAGTGAGACATTTTATTATTACACAACAAATGATAGCTCTTTTTGAATGCGTTGGCATTAAGACATTCAAGGACATTCAAGGAGGCCAGTTGCTGAACCTTTGTAAGAGAAATGTCCTTGTCTGGTATGGTAGCTCCTGTAGCCTCCTGGGTGTTCTTGGTCATATTTTTTGTTTTATAGTGCGCCAAATGTTTACAGTCAGTGAAATTGCTGGACTGCAGGAAGGCAAGTCACATCACCTGGATGGGAGCATATGTTGCTTTAAAACCTCTATATACCTTTGAGCACTTTCCAGATGTGTAAGTTGCCAGATCCATGGGCACTCATGCAACCCTATAGGTGCTAATAGTATCTGAGAAGGTGGTCAGGAGCACAAGTGAACCGTACTCTTACCATTTTGCTGAACTCCTCAAATTTCCATAACAAAGTATCAGAAATAGAAGCAGAAATATTCAGATTTCAGTTTGTGGGACAATGCAGAAATATCTTGATTAGACGAAAACAAAAGAATCAGAAGATATGGAGGTGTTGAACGGACAAACACTTGGGACTTCAGCTGGACAACTGTTAAGTCAGGAAATGCAACACAGAAGCCGTCTATAAGCTGAGATCCTTCAATGTCTGCACCAAGATATTGCATATCTTTAATAAATCTGTGGTGGGAAGTACAACCTGCTATGCTATCAGGTCCACTGTAACACAGAACCACGGTCATTCCTGGAGGACATGTAATGATTTACAATATTTACAATGGTCTCTTTTATAGGCATGGCCGAATGGCAGAATGAACACTAATAAGAGGGGGTATCACACAGGACAGCTCACTACACAACACCTAACAACATTTAAACAACATTCACCGGGTCAGAACATATCAGACAGCAAAGTGCCTGCATAATCCCATGTGTCATATCTGCACGTCTGGGATGAGAGTTTTAAAGTCCGGGGCTAAAAAGGACCTGAGGCTTAAATGTTGGTTGAAGCCCGTGCCATTCTAATTAAAGTGAATAAAGTAGAGTAATACCCTCCATCCAGACGAGTTTCACTGAGGCACAGAGACAGACCTGGCTGGGACCCCAGATACCGAGATGGGTTGGGTTTGATTGTAAGTAAAAAAACAAAGGCATGAAGGGAGAAGTCCAAAAATTGGAATTGTACTACTCAGCGTACATTCATTGACCTTTATGTGACTAAGGTTTTTAAATCTGCATTATTAATGATGCTGTTACTTTATATTCACATGATAACTGTAACTTCTGGCTATACCGACTATAAGGAAATACTTTGAACTGGCCCCGTTTAAAGCTTCAGCAGAGTACGACCCACAGAAGATAATTGCTCCTTGTGAGATGCAGAGGACATGAGTGGCCTCCAGCTGAGTGATTTATCAGCGATTCTCATGACTCTTGCAGGCTTTATATAACAAACAGCTAAAGGGGTCCACTTTCCCATATTGTACTGGGTCAGGAGGCCACCCTCTAAGCACTGTGGCAGTTGTTTTTCACACAAGAATTCCATCCCACTGTTGGGTGATCTAAGACGGCATAAAAGAGGAGAGGAGAACTGTTCACTATGCATCACTTTAGCTCCCGGTGAACCCCCCCACCCACTGCACCCTGCTCCCAGTGACTGTGCCCTGTGAACAGCTCTGTCTCTGCACCTCTGCCTGCACTGACAGAATAAGCAATTTCTCTGTGAGAGCCCCCCTCCCTCCAACTCTCCCTCTCCAACCTCACTGTCGGTGTGCTGCAAACCAGAGGCCTGAGGCGCACCGAGCGTGTGGGATGAAGGGAAGAGAGGGAAGATCAAAGCTGGAAGCGTGAAAAAGCTCAAAGCACACAAGCAAGAGGCACCCTGGTGACCTCTCACACACACACACACACACACACACACACACACTCTGTCTCTCGTCTCTTCAAGTTGCACAGAATGGCCAGTGCCCACCCTTTGGTTCCCCCAGCAGCCGTGTAAAAAGGCAAAGAGGAGAGGGCACGGCGCTCAGGTCGTGTGAGCCTTTCAGCAGATGGTTTGGGCCTGCTGGGAACCTGACCTGACGTGATGCCCCCTGCTGGTGCCAGAGGTGTGGCGCACACCTGCGCCATGTCACTCACCAAACTTTTACATGTCTTATTTATCTGACATTATCAGATGACTGTTTCAGTTTCACTTCGCACAAGAGGGGAATGAAGAATAATGTCGTAAGCTGTGTGTAGTGACAACTGGAATGTTTTGTGTCATTCTGTATTAATGCTTAGTAGCTACTAATCCATAGTAGGGGTGGTGAATCAGAATTAAGATTCTTGTTCATAAAGATTCAGAATCATTTCAAAATTTCCAAGAAGCAATTTTTTAAAATGTTGACAATGATTAGCTTGACTTTCGAAGCTGCTAAGTGACAAAGACATGTTAAACTTTGCCATGTTAACTAAGTTTAAACAGTTTTTTGATGAAAATGATCAGTTTTTTTTTCAACTAATGAAACAATTCCTCAGAGCTGTTTCTGGCTTTTAGAGGAACAGCACATTTTGTTACTTAAAGAGGATTTAATGTGACTTAAGATTGGTGTGAATGGAGAATCGATACAGAATCGAATCGTTACCCCAAAGAATCAAAATTGAATTGAATCGTGGGTTGCTGCAAGATTCACACCCCTATTTCATAGTAATACTAATTAGTACTTTTTGAAGCGCAGCCCCCTCTGCTAGATTCACACACGGTCAGATTACGTTCAGCGCCAGTGGGATCAGCTGGGACCAGTTTTACCTGCTGTTATATGCAGTTGTAGTTTACAACAGGCTCAGTCAGACTTGCGAGCTCCTCATTGGGCCAGAGGATCGTTTCTCCATTATTAATGAGTGCTCAGGTTGGACCCTGGGAACAAGCTGAACGAGGCCCTGTGTCAATACGTAACACTGGCCGCCACAATGGGCTCTGCCTCCAACTACACTGTTGACAGACACCAACACAAAGGAGCTGAAAGGGGTCCCCCTCCGTTCTCACACACACTGAAGAATGAGTCAGTGTGCTGCCGTTCAGAGCTGTGTTTGTACAGTATATACAGCTTTTGTTCATGGCCACTGTTCTCCCATCAATGGGAGCTGAAGTGTTGATGAAAACCAGAAGGAAGGGACTTCTCTGTGGATGCCAGTGAGAGTTCATGTTCATTAGATGGGCTGCTGGATAGCACCTGTATGTGTGCAAAAATCTCTGGGTGACAGAACAAGTAATCGGTTTAATGGATTGGTAAACAACCTTCCACGATATATGGCAGCTCAGCCTCTTTGACTACTGCGTCGTCTTCTGTCTTTAAAAATAATAAATTAAAGTCTGTGCATATTCTTAGGTCAAGACAGGATTACATTACTTCTGCCTTCAGCCTTTTTGGATTTTATTCTTTACAAGTATTTCACTTTCACAAATCAAGTTTTTTGTTGGTGAGAAAGTCGGGAAAATTTTGTCAACCAAGAAGAGCCACACAACTCAATCCTACAGAGGAAATCTTTTGTAGGTCACTCATTTTATCTGAAATTGATTTGTCATTCCTCTCAAATGCTTTTTCACTTTTGTTCCCTTCAGGCCATTCTCAGCAGCCCCGGTGAATTATTATGTCAACCCTATGGTGTTTGTTTGACAAAATCATAGACCTCCTGATTTTTCCTTTTTATTTTGTTGCCAAAACACTTAATTAATTTAAGTTCCTTTTATATCACATCACTTGAAAATCAGACATAAATGCATAACAGGAGACAACTTATCATCGACTTGACATAGATGGAGCAAATGCAGACAGTTGTTACCAGTCCTGCGCTGAACATTGACACATCACACAAATATTTTAGCAGAAAACAGCTGACTTTTGGTAAAGAAGTGTTATCCTGCATGAAATTTATTAGGCCCAATGTTCTTGAAAGTGGAGAAAAAAAGTCTACTTGAAAGGTCATACATGTAAGTTTTATGAGTTGTAATTCAAGGCTTAAAATGTAGTTTAGATGTTTTGGGGTCATATTAAACCCACAGGTTAAAGACCTTGAGTGGCAATGCCATCTTTTAAATACATGGGGCAATTTAATGAGCTGCATGTGTGTCTAACTTAATTGAACACCTTTTAAAAAAGAAAAAAAGAAAAGAAAAAAAGAAAAGAAAAGAAAAGAAAAGAAAAGAAAAGAAAAAAACGAAAAGGTCCTACTGTATTTTACAAGTGAGACCACTGGAGGGCAGTGGATGACAATTTGGAGTTTCCTTTCAACACTGTAACTAGATTGCATATTGTAGTTTTTTTTCCCTGCAAAGAAACTTTAAATGTGTAGATAAAATAACGACATGATACAAAGACACAAAATCACATTTGAATATACTTTCCATTGAGTTTACAGTGCACCTTCAACTTAGTAAATAAATATGTTACTTTACCTCAAGAGGATGGAACCTCAAACTCTGGTCCTCAAGGGCTGCTGTCCTGCATATTTTGGTGTTTCTCTGCTTCAACATCTGACTCCAATGAATGGATAACTGTGCAGAAAGGCAGCAAGCTGGTGGATCCATTTAATCTGAGTTTGAGACCGCTCAGGATATAATTGAACTGCTTTCTTACATGGCGCCATCTAGTGGTTCAAATTAATATAACAAAATCAGTGGAAAGAGTTTTAAAAAATGTGTCTTCATAAGAATTACGTCCCAAACATCACAATAGAAATTATAACGGCATTTAGATATGCATATATCAGTTTTAGCAAGTATACTTAGCATATATCTATAAAAGGAAAACCTCTGTGCTTAAACTTTCTGAAAGTAGAGAACTTGAACAGTCAAGATGAGAAACACAAAAGTAGACTACATTCTCTTTGGGCCAACTATTATCCACATGTTTTTCTATTACATAAGAAATGTGGGTGATATATATATATATATTTTTGCACAACCAAGAAATTAATATATGGCAGACTCTTGAAGATTTATGTTATAACGTTGCTCAATAATCTCGCCTGAATTTCCAATCTGCAAGGAAGATTTACAAAATCATACATATCAGGTGATCCTATTGCACCATTCGCTGCCTGCCTAATTAATGCTGAAGTCAGGAAACCCAGCCAAAACACACACTATACCCTCCGATCAAACACAAAATCGGAATCAGATTTAAACACACGCCTCCTAATCCGCTCATTTCCATGGCAACGTCAAAACCTGCTGATGATTGGTAACCCCGGGTCATGCACGAGCTCACACGGACTTCATATAGCAGCGGTTTGCAAAAAGTTGCGTCTCTCTGGGCTTCGCCACCGGAGCATCTCGGGTTTGTGCAGCAGACTGATCTTCAGCTTCACAGTCATGGTTGAGCAGTTTGTTGGAAGCTGGACTTTGGTTTCCAGCGACAACTTCGATGAATACATGAAAGCTGTCGGTATGTAGGACTTTTCATTAATTTACATCAAATAGTTCTTATGCTTAATAGGAGCCTTGGAAGGATTCCCATGAAGTAATTTTAACAAATGTAATCAGTTTCAGGAGTGGCACTCATTACATATTTACCAAAGAAGCTACATTCAGAGACAGCATCCTAATTAAAAACCTCTCTCTCTTGTAGGAATGGGCTTTGCCACCCGCCAAATGGGCAACATGACAAAGCCCAAACTCGTGGTCTGCGTGGGAGAAGATGGGGTCATTTCAATGAAGGCTGAGAGCACTTTTAAGACCACAGAGATCAAATTCAAGCTGAATGAGGAGTTTGATGAGACAACAGTAGACGGACGAAACACAAAGGTGGGTTGCCTAATATACACATGATTTATTGACAATATTAATCACTAACCCTTTTTCATTCTCTTTCTCTCTCTAAAAAAAGTCCATATTTACTCTTGAGAATGGCAAACTGATGCAGAAACAAATGTGGGAAGGAAAGACTACAACACTGGAAAGAGAGATTCAAGATGGAAAACTTGTAACTGTGAGTAAAATTATTTTAGTTGCTCTATTAAAAACAGTGAACCAAATGTCTTTACATGGGAAAATTTTTAAAAAGACAGTTTAATTAGAAAAGTAACTATACAGATATGCACACACACATGTGCATAGTTGTATAGCAAAATTAAAAACCAGAAGGTGCCCAAACAGGAACTAATGAAAGCACATAAGCCAAAGCATCATCTGCTCTGACTAAGACTTCTAAAGTAAACAAACTTATTGAAGCAGAGAAGTTGTGAAATTATTCCTTTTAACTGGGGGATTCGTTGTATTGTGTTGTTGCTCACTAGCATGGTTTACTGAGACATGTTTTTCTTTGTCTTGCCTGTGCAATGAAAAAAATCTGAACAACTGTCATTTGCTATTCTCAGACGCCTTTCATTAAATGAAGTTCCGATGTAATCACTTCTACTGAGTGACAAGAGGAATGTCTGACATTTAATTTCTTCTTCCAACAGAAATGTTTCATGGATGATGTTGTCGCAGTGAGGACTTACGAGAAGGCGGCATAACATCGTTGAGTCTGTGCCCTGACCTCTGGTCATCATGAATATGTATGCACTGAGCTGTTGCAAAAAATGCCAATAAAGTTTTAACTGTGATAATTCCATCTATTTAATTGTGGTCAATGAATACAATAATCCTTCCCTCTATGCACATTCCATTTAGAAACAAATGTCACAATCTTTCTGCAATTTCTTTCAACCATTTAACTTGGCTTGTAGTGGAAAATTTTGCATAAAGAAGATTCAGATAGAATTAGAACTATTCTTACTTTAAATCAATATCATAGCATACCAAACGCACATTATAGCCCAATAAGCTCAGTTGAATACTTAAATTTCTTTGAAAGCAAAATTAACCAGCTCCTAACATAATTCCAATATGCACTGACCTAATTTTCAACTACTTCCATGGCTTTGAATCTAATACCTCTTCAGGTTTTGTAGAATGGTATCATGGCCTGCAATTTTAAAAACAGTTTTTATTCATCTCATTGCTCATGATAATGATCTGATTGGCTGAAAAGATTCATATTTAAAAGCTAAAAATTATAGGTACAAAGGTCTTTTGTTAAAGCAAAGGCGACATGCAGCCCTCATGACAAGGATGTGAATAAATAGGGGGGTGCGAGTCCAAATCCCTACTTTGGGTTAGCCCTGTAACCCCAGTTTGGACCAGGCCTCTTGTTTTGGGTGGACAGATGCAGAGTTCAAGCAAGTGCACATAATTTGTATTAATTAGGGTTCTTTGGAGCAGTGGGTTGAGGCACAAATCCTCAAAGATTTCCAGGCTGTGGGGAATGTTTGTGACCCCGGGTGGCGGACAAGCAGCAGCGAGTGCCACATTATATAAGACCATGCTACATGCACACTGGGTGTTTTTGAGGGAAACCACATTTAAGCCAGTTTCAACAATGTATTTGGTTGATGCAAATAACTAAGTCTTGTAGAGAAATTTAATGTCTTCCCAACTAATTAAACTTTTTGGAAACCCTTTTGTTTAGGATTAAACTTACTTAGGCAAGTGTGGGTGCAGAGGCTTAAAGAAGCAGACTTCCGTAGTAATGGCTTTACCCCCTTAAACACAATCCCACCATCAGCTGATAAATTCTTGTATTGTTCAAAATCGACTTAAGCACTCTGTTAATTATGAAAGGACATAGAGGGAACATACAATTAGGTACTGGCTCAGTTATTATTTCATTATTGTTAATGAGTGTTAATCTGTTACTTAGAATGGATTAGTCATTGTACTTTATGTATATCATGACACACATAAAACAATAAAAAGAGCATAAAATGTTATTGGAATATAACAATATATATCAAACTCGTTTTACCAGCATCCCCAGATATGAAGGAGAAAAACAGTTTTTTAGGGTCTATGTTTTTTGTATGATTTAAATGTACAAAAAACAGAAATTTCAATAATCCACTACTCAGACTAATCCCCTAAGAGGTTATTAATTATAGATTGAGATAAGTTTATTGAAACCAGTCCAGAGATAACATTACAAGATGCGTTGCTTCATTACTTGTTAAGTGGAATTATTGCATAATGCAAACTTAAAGACGTTAAATGTTGAAATTTCGCTGCACTGTCTAACTTGTAGGAATGCACCGTCCTGTGGCTGGTTATAGCAAAACCAGGCACCGATTGGAAGGTACCACTATAGCTTTGTACTGGGTGAGACAATCTGCCCTAAGACTTTTGTAAGTTTATCTTTGTTCCCATTCCTTAATTATTCATCTTTTAAAACTGAAAATACATGTCAAAATTATACTCAATCATCAAGAATTCCTACTTCAATCTTATTTATCTTGACGTGAATTAATCTGGAATTGAGTAGCACCACTGCCCTGCGTAGTACCGTAGTGCCACTGCCCTACGTATTACGCCTGTGCATGACGCTGCGCCTTCAAACATGTCTGACAAAGAAAACACAGTTATGGAAGTCGATAAGGGAAAGAATAAACCTTTTGTTAAACATGTTAAACAACAAGTTGATAACGTTACCCAAATAAGAGAACACCAGGACACATCAGAAGGAAACAAAGAGGACGCTACAAGTCGTGCCACGGCGGAATACTGCGAGAAGTTGCAGGCATGGATGTGGCAGTACTACACTGGATATGTGAACTGGCAAAGCTGGCTGGCAGCGTCAACCATGTCCTGCCCTTATTATATACAACCGTCCAGCGGAACACCGGCAGCTCTTGATTTCAATTCCCAGAACTGGCATTACAACCCATTTGGTCTCCCGCTACAGCCTTATCCACCCGCGGTCACATCGCCGAGCCGCCGTGTAGGACAAGCCGTCGTAGGGGCAGCAGTGGCCGCACAGCCGCCGCAGGAGAACGGAAATGCTCCGAGACCAGGTACAAACTACTGGCTTGTGTTGGATTCTTAGTGGTTGAAAGGCTGTAAAAGTGTTGGTTTACATCTAAAAACTGCAACTTCATGTACAGTATTTTGTCAAAAGCCTATGGACGCTGTAAAGTCCGCATACTGGGTGAACGCCCCAACCACTATGTGAAATACAATTTGTTTAGAAGCTGGATGTAGTCTAGGCGAGCTTTACAGGTCTACCCTCCTCTTTTTCTTATTCTTCCACAACCTCAACATGTTATTAGCATGTTTTTAAAATATAACTTATTGTAAAATTTGTAAATTGTTATTTTTGCTGCTGTTGTCATTGCAAACATCTTTCTTCTTGCTCTTTCCTTTTTTGCCACTGTGGCTTGTAAAATTCTCCATTATGGGATAAGCGGGAAGACTTTTGTCCAGATAAAGTGAGGGACCTGTTTGAGATTAACTTTTCTTCTGTGCTTTTTTTCATCAGGTCGAGAGTACAGTATTCCTTCACCTTTACAAAGACTCATGGCAGAGATAGTGGACTTTTGCATTTTGTTTTTCATCAAAGCAGCCATTATCATCAGTGTTATGCATCTTAGTGGAATCAAGTAAGTTGTTTTAGTTTATGTAAGTTTTTGAGTTACTGAATGTTTTTTTTTCTCTTTAAAAAAGAAAAAAAGTTAAAAAGAAAAAGAATATGAAATATTCTTTGGGTAAAATGAAATTTTTTTGTTTTCCAGAGATGTTTCCAAGTTCGCCATGCACTTCATAGTGGAGGAAATCGATGAAGATACATCGATGGAGGAGCTACAGAAAATGATGCTTGTTGCCCTTGTGTACCGTATGTTAGTATGTTTTTATGAGGTGAGGGCTGGAATGAAAAACGTTTTCTTCATTTAATCTCAAGTGCCTGAAATTAGAGGCTAAATAGTGGTGTTTGGCTGAAATGCCGATTGTTTAATCGAGTTCAGTAAAGCTTCCAACACCTTTCTCTGTATAGATTGTGTGCATTTGGGGAGCAGGAGGAGCCACTCCAGGGAAGTTTCTCATCGGACTCAGAGTTGTCACATGTGACTCATCAGTTCTGGTTCAGCCCAACACGGTACTTGTGATGCCAGCGACAAACGTCTCTCTGTCTGCGTGAGTGACCCATGTGAAAAGATATCTGTCCAAAAGTCATTTTGCAGGTAAACAAGAATTAAATTATTGAATAGAACTACTGATTGTCTTTTCTTATAGATCGACTGTCCGAGCCTTGAACAAAAACTTCTCGATTGCCTTCTTTTTCCCCGCCTTTATCACGCTACTCTTCTTCCAACACAACCGGACTGTTTACGATATGGTTGCTGGAACAATTGTTGTCAAACGGGCCAGGGTCAGATGACACTGAAGCAGCCAGAAGAGGTTTCTACAGTCACTTGGAACAGCCGCGGAGGGATGTTTTTATGGAAAATTCTTGCAAAGCTCAGACACTGCAGGACCATAGGAGAGTTTGAAACACAAGTATGAAATATTTCAAGGTTTTGTTTGTTTCTGACACTGTATTTCTGCATGTATGTCTACATGCTGCTTTCAGTATCTGTATCTGTGCCAAAAGTTGACTTTGAACACAAGAACAATGATAGTACATGCACCATTTATTCACTCAAGTTTTGCCTTTATTTAGAGAAATTAAAAAGATCCATAGTATGGGTGAATGTGAGGTGTATGTTAATATTTATATGGCTCATTTTACATTATGAAATATGATTGCTGGTATTCCTTTATTCTAACCCTTTTTTGAAACACACTATGGTGGGATATGCTGCAGAAAACAGAATGCAGTGGTTTGTGGAAGAGTTAACTTTGTATTAACAAACACAACATGCCAAAACCTTGTGACTGAAGTTGGTTTTGTTACTCACCAGTGTGGTGTATCACTTGCATTTTAAAAAGTGCAAAACATTTGGGATAAGCAAGACCTTCCTTCCTTGAAAATGATGCCTTCTGCATGGCTACATATGTTCCAAAAGCTGTATGTATATATTTTAGCACTAATGTTATTTTAACAGATGTGGAAGTGACTCATGCATTAATGTAGCACCATACCTAACACTGACGCTGAGCTCTGAACTCTGATAAAAGGCCAGATGGTCTCTTTCTTCCTGCAGTTTTTTACTCGGTGTATGTGTAAATGAGCTGTTTTCACATGCGTTTCTCTTGGTTACTTGGACTTGAACCATACTCCTTGACAGTACTTTTCACAAGTGTTTCCAAGCTCATAGTTGTTTCTACTGCAGCTGTTCATTTGGAATTCTGATAATACTTAAGATTACATAAAATACATTAGATAATAAAATCCCCAAAGTCATTGCAATTTAAATTGTGCAAGGTTATTTTTAAATTCTTTCGCCTATGATGTTTGTTTCACATAGTTGTGGATTCTTCAATATCCTTGTTCTTAGACTTATAGCCTCTTTCTAATGATCGTTTTATACTTGGTTATGTCACTGAACCCATTTAACAAGTGCCTCAGCTTCAGCGTCTCTGAAATGAATTTCTGCAATCCAACTGAACATAAACATGCATAAAATAGCAGTGTTTTCCTGTTCAAATATGACATTGTGTCCTGGTACTGCTTCTAACTGAATGTAGGGTGCTTTGGATTCACAAATGGTTGTTTTTTGTTTTTATGCACAGAAAAAGTGACATTGCAACAGAATAAGTGAGCAAAGACAATGGATGGATGGGTTTTTAAGGTTTTATTTGCCCTGGCAGCTTGCGTGTGAATGAAATATTAATGTATTATACATTTTCTGTTATTTTTTGGCAGTACAGACAATTAAATTAAATCCACCAATTCCATGCATGTGTGTCAAAATTGTTAACTGTGTGCATTTTAAAAATTCATGATTAAAATATTCTGATCCTGCTTCATGCCATTAATACACTGTTTCAGCCTGTTTATGGAAGCATTGATCCTTTTGTGGTAAGTATTCAATTTTTTATGTCAACAGTGAGTCAGCCATAAGTTATTTCCCTAAAGATATGACTTGCTGAAGGGTAAAATAAAAGGAGCATAGAAGGGTTAATGGAGCGTCGCAGAGTTAAATAATGAAAACTTTTTACTAGTCATTTATGGAAACTTACATCTGCTGTAACCTCTGATGGTATTGTAAAAACTGAATGAAAAATTTGTGTTTCTTCTTAACTCAATATTTGTTGTCTTTTCTAAACTGAGAACTCTATTTTTTATACCATAGTTGGAACAGACTGGCATGCTCATGTTTTGGGTAATGTACCACGGAGGCTTCATTTAAGTCAGTTTTCATGGAGAATGGAGCCAGATGGTGAAACCAAAAAGTTAATGGCATGGATAACAATGGATCGACCTTGTAACAAAATCATCTAGGATGAGATTGTAAACATGGCAGAATGCAGAAATTATTTTTCTTACTTGCCAGAGTTTGGCTCCATCTAGTGTTTGTTTATGACAGATACTGCATGGTCCCGTCTTCCTTTTGCGTTGATGGTAACATGTCTCCATGTGATCCTCATCCATCATCACAGAAAGCCCCTGGTTCCATGTGCTCACAACAAAAAGCAATCTTCCCTAAATCTAAGAACAGCTGCTTTTTGAGACTTTTATCCCATGTCACATACATCCTATTTGGAAGGAACTGTGGAAGCTCTGATTGTTGGCAAGTGTTGACATGGTGACTGAGTAAGGCCCACTAAGTGGCAGCTTCGGATGACAGCCCCAGATGGTACCGCCAGATAACTGACTGACCCCCCAACCCCCTCCCCATACACACATGGCATGCATGATGCCATAGGCATAGGATTAATATAACCAGAGACATTAAGAACTTCCCTAAGAACTAGAAATGTTGGAAAACCAGCTCCAGCTCAAATGAATAGTTTTAATAATTATACTGTAGTTTCTTTATCGATAAATCTCTTGTGACATTTGCTTTAATGTGGCATAGCTAAGCTGATTTTTGGGAGTAAGAATGAATAAAACAGTTTAGTGCTGCTTTATTGGTTTATGATTTATCCAGTTATATATATTAGAGGGCTGGGCAGCATATCGAAATTTTCAGATATATCGAGACTGTGTCACCGAAGGTATAGAATAAGTTAAATATCGTTATAGTTAAAAAAATATCTATTTTTTAGCATTTTGCACAGCTATATCTTTGTAATCATCATTAAAACGTTTTTTAAAAATCATTTTAATACACATATACTTTAATTTCAGTCAAATATTTAAATGCACATGTATTTCTGATCTGATCTGATATAGTAAAAGTGCATATTATTCAAGGCTGTAAACTGGAACTGTCTCTTTGTTTACTTGACCAAATAAATGTATATTGAGATATATATCGTAAATACAGACAAAATTATTGAAAATTGGTTCATATCGCCCAGCCCTAATAAATACATTACTTTTTGTTTACTGAGTAGAATTACTAAGACATGATGCCAGGATAGAAGGTGAGCTGTGCTGGTGCATATTTAAATATTTTCCCCCCATTTCCTGTCATTTGGTGTCTAATGCTATGCTTGAAAAAGCTACTTCCTTGCTGCCACATGGCAAGCCATACGGCAGAGAGTTGATGTGGTGTTCAGCCTGAGTTCCTGCCACCCTTTCTGGCTCTTTTAACAAGGGAGTCATCCACAGGCAGCATGGAGGGCTCACAGCTTTCTCTGACAACCATGTGTTCTTGTGTCTGAGCAGAGCCATGCACAGGCCAGAGAGAGGAGCTAAATAATCTGGGCTCAAATGGACAGAAATCTTTTCGGCGATTACGTGTCTGAAGGTCTTATGTTCTCATTAGCTCTTTAATGTTAGCAGGTGGCAGCGGCTCTTCACACATAGCAGCCGGCTCTAGGTGTTGTGAAGAAGTGGAAAGGGGGATGTGGGCTGAAATTCTTCTTGTCATTGTTATTGCTGCAGTTCTTCTCAGTGTGTCTGTTGGTATTCCTCTCAAGTGGAGCCAGTAATTACAGGCTGGCTGTGTTCTGTCTGAGTGGAAAGGGCTGCTGATGAAGAGGAGACCTGTTGACAGGGGAGGAAGATGAATGCCTGGTCTAACAAGAGAGCTCACTAACTAACAGGTCAGACCTGAAATATTCCAACATTCACACTTTGAGCATTTGTTGTTATTTTGTGGACCCGTTAAGGAGTTTGTATGAATATGGACTTAACCATGGCCACTGAATTATTGAAAGGAAGACAGAGGTTTCTCACCCCAATAATTTTTGTACAACCCCTGAGCCAAATCAACACGGCTGCATTTAGATTTATCACCTCTCGCAGTGGCAATAAATTATGAATGAAGTCCTTCTGGGACATGATAAATAAAAGCGAATGTGATAGGAATAAACTCATTTTTGCAGAGTACATTGCCTTCGCTCCAGTTCATTTTCCTGTTACAAAAATAGACGCCAGTATGAGGTGAGTACAAACTCAGGGCTGGTGATGGAAAAGCATAAAAAGAGAGTGAATATGTGTGGTGAGGTGCAGCATTCATGTAATTTTTTATGTTGCAGCAACAGGTTTTCGACTGTTTTCTAATACAGTACATTTCCCCTTAAGGGCAGTGCTTGAGTTGCCAAGACAACCATGGATGCTGAATGAGTTACCGCAGAGATATTCAGCCTCTTTTTTATTTCTCACTTTATGTTGGTTTCAGTAAACACAACACAGGATTCATACTTGAATGTGTGATATCAATAAAAAGGGTGTAAAGCCCTTTATCCACTCATGATTTACATGTAATTTAATCAAAATGACTAATTGAAACTGTTCTGAATCAAAGTTTTTTTTTTTTTGCAAACTAAAGTACCCCAGAAGAAATCATTTATATTGCCTCATACTGGATTTTATAAATACTTTTTAAAAGGTATAAATATATTTTTGGTACACACTGTCGGTTAAAAGGTTTGACTAATATCAAGATTTCATTAGTTTTATTCAACCACAGACCAAAATTACATAATATGTATTGTACATATATGTAATTTATCTAAGAAAACTAAGCCACAGTTCAGAAATGATGTGTGAAAAACCATATCTATGTAACTCAGTAACTCCTAGAACTGCCTTCAGTAGCAATAATTTGAAAGAATCTCTTTTTTCTTGTATGGCGTTGGTCCTACATTGTGGAGGAATTCAGGCCCAATCATACAATGTTTGTTCAGTTTATCAAATTTAGCAGTAATTCATTTATCTGAGCTCTCTGATGGCCCCATCACACCTTTCTGTTAGATTGCTGGTGTCTTTTTTCTTTAATATGTTTTAAAAAGGGACATACTGTATAGCACACTAATAAAGATTAGTGAAAAATGTTTGAATTGTAAGTGTACGTATAAATTAATGTTGCTGCTTATTTGCATATGTTGTCCCTTGGTAGGTCACAGACAGACATTTAACCATACATACATAATACCATGGTACAAATATAAAGGCTTGAGATCATTGTGCTGCTGAACCACCCATTTAGACGAAGCTTTTTAACTGGAACATTTGACTTTTGGCATATGGAGGAGCTCAACTCATCGACCGGAAAGTGCCCAGGTCCTGCTGCGAAACAATCCAGAGTCATTACTCCTCCACCACCGTTAAGTTAACACACACCTAAATGCTCCTGACTAACAAATGACCCACTAAGTTACTCACTGTTGCTTATGGACTGTTATTAATTCCATTTGATCAATTTCACCTGGCTGTCACCCTTGAAATTCACTTTGAAACAGTCAGGGTGTCCTTTTTTTTAATACACCACAGCATTTTGGCTACATTTTTGTCCAATAAACTATAACATAGAGTAATTGTATGTACTGATGTTCACTGACAGTTTCATTGACCTAAAATAATGACCCACTAAGTAGCAGATGAGATTAAAGAGAAAAGTGATGATATATATAAAACCACAGATCTTTGAGATTGTTTTTTTTAACATGGCATCACTTGTTATCAGTAGGAAATAATCCTTGTACAGTATATCAGTGCAAATCTGAAGTTAGTTTCTGTGTCAATGACCATCTGTGGGGGGGGCTGTTCTGGTATTGAGTTTCCAGTGGGAAGGAAAGCTTTTACTGAGATTGCCAAGGCCATTTCACATGGTCAAGCTCACAGTTTCATGACCTAAACATGGCACTTGTAACAGAAAAAAACACATGATATATATGTTTCTAAACTAACTAATATTTTCAGGGTGTTTCTTCTTAATCTTACATCACAATAACTTTCTTTCTTGGCTCCACATTGTTGGTTTTTTATTAGTTTTTTAAAATCTGGTGGTTGTCTGATTCATTTGGTTCATGTACTTGAACAAACCTTTCTGAGTTCTTTCAGTGGCTCTATTCCTCCTCCACAAATTACTCCCACCCAATCCTTTAGTTGCCTAAACTATGTTCTGGAGATGTGCGTAAGCACTGCCTTGCTATTTTCAGCTGAATGAAAGAGTCCTGGCACTTGGACTCTGGATGAAATCTGTTTTGTTCTGCTGAATTTGGCTCCCACCACATGCACAATGCCTACATGAAAAACAGTTAAGGAGTCTAAATCAAATGGTGACCTACAGTAAAACCAGAACCATTTAAGTGAGAAGCATGACTTTTAAGTAATTCATTTTTCATCATGCCAGAGGAATCTGTTATCCCTTGCAGCGTGATAACACAAGGTTTTATTCAGGACACAGCAAAGATCTGTTTGTTCTTTAAAAAGCATTTGTTTGTGGGAAGTTTGCAGAAAACATAACTAATATATGCAATCATTCTGTTGAAACACGCTGATTAAATATTTGCTAATCTATTCTTCCACAGTAGAATCAGTTGTCTCAGTTAGGTCATATTTAGTCATATTTAACATCCTCTTTCTTCTCTCTATAAAGTGACACACAACCATCAGAGTTGAAAAAAAAGACCGAAACTCATGCTTTACAGGATGAGTAAAATGACATATTTGAAATCTATGAAGGATTATAAAATGATGATGGCTTTAGAATAACTGGGATGCTGCTTATTTGCTGGATAAATGTTTAAACTTGCTCCTCACATGAACAATTTTCAGACGATGCTGTCCATGCTTACTCTGATTTCACAATTGAGCGGCTGTTATAAAACCTAGATGTATACAATGGCAGCTAATGAAAATAGTGAATGCTGAGTAGATTTAATATTCAAACTCCTGTTAAAAGAGCAAACTCTCAAAAAAGAAAGGTGAGGTCAGTATCACCTGCCTGATGGGTTTGCTGTCCTTTTACTCTTTTTATTAACTGCTGAATTCACAGGCTTTCAATAGGCTCTTTCAGTGTGTCATGCTACACCACCATTGAGCTACAGCCACGTTGCCACCCATCTTTCTTAATGGGGACTGGAGACTGTGGAGCTGCCTTGTTGCCATGGCAGCAAGCACTTTCACATTCTCTCCACATAGTGTGGAGTATGCATGTTGTTCCCTCCAAAGTGGAGCGCGCCGTGGCAGAGACAGGTCTGGCCTCAGACAAGACGGAGTTAGGATTATTTACAGCCCGCTCTGATATCACATGCCCCCTGAAACCACCACGCACGCTCACACTTTCCCCTCTCGTTATTACTAATGTATGCAGTTTCTCTCTAGTTGCTTTCTTGTAATGAACTTTGCCCCAAAATGTACTTTTCATTCATGCTGATTTTCACAAGGTTTGGACTTCCCCCTGGACTCTTGGGGAAGGAGCCTAAAAACTCTACAGTAAAGTGTAATTTATTTGCAGTTTTAAAGGGTTTTATTTCAAGTACTGTATTGTTGATTGGCCTTGTAGTTGGCTTTATGTCTAAACATATTCCAATTCCTGGCAACACTTTAAAAAAGTAAACAATTTGCAAGAGCATTTTATATTTTTAACATAAAACCGTAATGGACATTCTCATAAAATCTTTCCTGTCTGACAAGTTAAGCATGGTTTAAACCAAACCAGACAGTGTGTCTTGATACACTGAATGCTGAAACGAATCCTACCATCCATGAAGATGAAGCATGCTTTTTATTTTTAAGCTTGAAAAATTACTGAAAAAAGAAGCAATGAACCCTTTTCTACAGGTGTGATACAGGAATTTTCTTGTAATGTGGGGGACAGGGAAATGTTTAATGGTGAACCTCAAAATTTCTGACTTTTATCAGTAGGACACGAAAATGTAACTGAAAAATGCAGAGTTGGTTCTGACCAATTTAGATAAAAATGCATTAATATATACTTAAATGTTTACCGAAAAGAAGATGATTTTGACCTTCATTGTTTTAATGCACAATCAGTGCATGCACCATTGGTGTTATTTCAGGAAGTGATCCAGTAAGCAGGTTGTGGATTGAAGCAGAAACGGACACAGAATGGATCTGCACATATAGTTAAGCTTTAAGGTTGTGCAAGATTGTTTTGTGGACAAGAGTGAGGTAACTTATCAAATAATGCTGGAAGATGCTACTTAGACCAGTCACAAGTTGAATATTGAAAATGAAACTTAAATTCACTGTGTAACCCCAGCTGTGATGTATTCAATCAAGCTCGGAAATCACATCTCATTTACCTTACACAAGGGCAACTGTAATATTAAAGGAGCTATGCCCGATTTCATATCCGGCTAGTTTAGTTAGCGACAGCAGCTAGTTTGGCGTGACGCTCTTTCTCTGCCAGAATAATTTTTGGAACGTCCAGACTCCGATCAGCCAGTAACAATGTTCCCTTAGTGATCTGGAATCAAGTTACCAAAGTTAAACCCTTTAGCCAAGAAAAAGCGTCACATAAAAGCTAAAAAAATACTAGCCGCTATCGCTAACTAAGCTAGCCGGATGTGAAATCGGGTATAGTCCCTTTAAGAAATAAACAAATCTGAATTAATTTTCCATTTGAATATATGTGAGCTTCCTGAAAGCTTTGTTCAGTATTATGCAATGATACATAAAAAAAAATAACCCCTCCCTGGGCCGCCACCTTAACGTGGTAGAGGGGTTTGCGTGCTCCCTGCTATGGCAGGGAGCCGGACTAAGGGCGGCCCGAAGACCCTTATGACGAGGACGACAAATGGACCAACGTGTCCCTTGCCCGGACGCGGGATGCGAGCGCCTGGTGGCCGGGCCTTTGCTCATGGGGCCCGGCCGGGCCTAGCCCGAAGAGGCCACATGGGTTCCCCCTCCCGTGGACCCACCACCCATGGGAGGGGCCGTAGGGGTCGGG
>JAVQJG010153143.1:0-20591 GCA_036024015.1 Craterocephalus amniculus
TAAATAGTCCTGCTTCATGCATTTGTGAAACGAGAAGTTGAAATGTATAGTGAAACGAGCATGGCAGCAAGGTTAAATGATTTGTTGTGCTGTTTAAGTGCTGTTTTACTGGGAGAATATTTATTATGCGACGAGCTACATGTTGAAAAGAGTTTTCAAGGCAGAAAATAGTGTGTGTTTGTGCAGTGACTGCATTTCCAAACATACAGGCTGCTCACCCGAGCGAGAAGACAACCATCGGGACATTAGCGTCCATATGTCTGGCTGCGTTTCTAAGTGTCCATTAATGTGTTTTTTTTGTGTGCGTGTGTGTGCTTGAAACTAGATAGCCCAGAGTCGGTGCCCTCCACTAAATTTACCAGTGTGTTAACTGAACTGTCAGGACTGCTCTCTTTGAGCAGTGGAGACAGACAGTGTATTTCCTCGCTGAGTTATTAGAGCTGGGATGACCTCAACCTTGTTAGGCCTGTCAGCCTTATATTAAACTCCCGTCACCCCTTGAGGCCACGTGGAGAGGATCTCTGCACCCCTGAATGCCTAGGGTGTATAATTACTGAAAGGGCTGTATGTTTTCCTAATTGCAATCAACAAATGTTATGACATTTACGTGTTCTTGCATGTTAATGAATTTACTGAGACTCCTAAATGTCTCTCTCATGGGCAATGGAAAGGAGTGTTGGACTTGCAAACAGAGTTTACTTCACACTCAGTCTAAGCTGATTCTAATCCAAGGTGCATATTCTTAATCAGATGTAGTCAGGCGAAGTGTGTGCCACTGCTGTTTGTGTAGTAAGGGGCTTCTTTGATGAATTGAGCAGTATTTAAGATGGTAGATGTACAGTTACAACTGTAAATATTGAGTGTAATTCCAGTATCTGGTTAAACTGAATATTTCATTCAGTTTAATTCATTATCAACACCAGTTGGTGAACCGCATAACTGCTATAGCAACACATAGTGGGTGTTTTTTTAAAGGATTTTTTTTTTTTACTCTAGTGACCTTTATTTAATTGTAGCTGGAAAGGGGGTCAGGGAGAGCAGGAATGACCTGCATTAAAGATCACCAGACCAGGACTCAAACCTGGACCACCTGCACCAAGGAGCTGTTGCCCTTACTAAGTAGGCTACCCTTTCCAAATGCCCGGATGTTCCAAACAACACTGACAAGAGTTTAATCTTATTGATATTCTGTCCACAGAGCCATGTCTGTTCACCGCAACAGAGTTAACTGTGTTTGAATCAACTCTGAAATCTCAACATCTCAATTTCAATCTCCAATAAACCCCAGTCGGTCAGTCCAGTTCAGCTAAGATCATTTTTGCTTAACTTAATCTGAATTGTGCTAAGAGAAGACGTGGTCAGCCTTTTTCAAAGTAACAAAACCACATCAAAGCCGCCTCAAAGCTCCCTTATTAACTTGACATGACTCTCTTCTGCCTAAGCTAAACAAACTGTGAAACAACAAGCTTATTTATGAGCTTCAGAGGTTTAGGAAGGCAGACTTTTTCCTTCTATGGAATGAACCTGGCAAGTACAGCTGTTTCCCCCAGCCTTATGCTAAGCTAAGCTAGCCAGCTGTTTTTTCAGGCTACATATTTACTCTAGTCTGGAGCGCAGGACTCACTGCTTGGGAAACAAATTATTAATTTGTGAGCTTTAGAAGTTTAAGTCAAGCAGACTTTTTTCTTCTACGGAGGGAGCCTGGCTACAACAGCTGTTTCTCCCAGTCTTATGCCAAACTAAGCTAGTCAGCTGCTTGCTCTAGCTACATATTTACTCTAGTCTTGAGCATTGTACCCACTGGTTGCAATTAGACCGTTAAGGTGAGATCTCGCCTCCGAGTATTGCTCCTCTTGACAGTCTTGCAGTTGGGATATGCTATTAAGCCCTTGAAGCTTTTTTTCGTCCCACCACATAAGACATAAGAATTTTACTGGTATTATGTTTCATGTACCAGCAAATCATGGTTGTAACCAAAAGCCCAGTAATTTCTGTCTGGAAGAGATGAGTCAGTGAGTCAGGGGATCTGCAGGGAGTCATAGAAAAGAATGGGTCTTTTTCACATTCCTTTTTTTCCATCACCAGCTGATGATCTTGTGTAGCCTACTGTGCCTTTAGCTTACAATTTGGAGAAAAAGCAGTTTAACTCTATGTTCTGTGTATGATTACACTGTAAATGTAATCTATTGTTCAAGATGCTTATTATGTGAAATATATAAGATGTCAGAACCTTGCACTTGCAGGGCAGCCATTGTTCTCCACAGACACATGGTTCATAAAGTTGTGGAGTATCTCATATGCACGCACACACACACACACGTACACTCTGTTAAAGCAATCAGGGCCACTCGCTAACATAATGAACCACTCCAATATTTTGGCTTTTTCATGCTCTTTCCACTATATTTTCATATTACGTCCTCCTGACTGCAGTATTTAAGCTGTAAAGCATTTCTGTATAGAAACCAGTGATATCAGTTAACACTGGAAACCCCCCTGCTGGTGTCAGAATATGAAGGATATGGGCATGGACTTTTTATGTCTGTCATAATCGAGTGTATGGTGCCTTAAAACCATCCCTCTCAGGTTTTGGGTTTGGTAATTTGTTTTGTTACCATGGCAACACTTTATGTTTGCCACCGTGTCGGGAGTGAGTGGAACGTGTGGATGCTCGCTATTGTGGAACTTCTGGAAACTGTTTAAATAACAACTTTACATGATGGCGAAAGCGACGATCACATGTTGTTTATGAGAATGCAGAACTTAGATCGGAACAAATGTTTAAAGATGATCATTACAACTGTTCTCTGTCCTCTAATTGTCTGTTTTACTTCATACTCCTGTCCTCTGCTGATCCCCGCTTGTCTTTTTCCACTGTTTTGCTTACCACCCAGTCATCTTATCTTTTGATTCTTGACTTACTTTTTCTGTTTTACCCCAAACCCTGCCCTCTAGTACCGCCCAGGCTTATTGCCTATCAGATGAACCCAAAGCTGTCAAGGAGTACCAGTACCCGGAGAAGTTGCCAGGCGAGTTGTATGATGCAGACACCCAATGCAAATGGCAGTTTGGGGAAAAGGCGAAACTCTGCACTCTTGATTTTAAGAAGGTAAAATACATTTTTATGTTTTTTTTTTCCAATCCATGCTTTGATACTCCAAGACGTTTTGCAAGCACGTCCGCAGCAAGAAAAATCAAGATGCAATTTTTTTAGATGGAAAACAAAGAAGCTGAGAGTGAGATGAAGTATGAAGTAGAGGAAAAAGAGTAGAGAAAATAGAGGAAAAGTAGAGGAAGTAGAGGAAAAAGTAGAGGAAAATGAAGTAGAGGAAAAAGAGACATAAGAGGAAGGAAAGGAAGAAAACTGTCAAATGTCCTCAGATGCATCCACACATTCATACTGTGTCACTAACATTCATACACACACACACACACACACTCACAAAACAATCAGTGAGAGTTATGATGCTGCCCATGATGTACTCAGTGGGACAGATGACTAAATATAAGCTGGAGTGCTGCCAATGGGAATCTCTCGTTGCGACTCTCTCATTGTCTCATTGTGGCTGATATTGCTGTTTGTTGTATTCTGCCAGATGTTACGTAGAGAATTTGTTTCATTTTCACCTTCAATGTCACTTTAAAAGTGTTAAAAGATTTCTCTCTTGAGCCAGAGAGGGTGTCTTCCCTACTAGGAGGTTAAAGGAATTTGTCTTGAGACGGTAGGTTTAATCTGATTTGAAAAGGCACTTTAGTCCTAGCTGCAATTACTGGATGGCTTTTAAACATGCCAAACATTTAAAATACGCAAAAATAAGCTGTTTGTTGGTGCTTTAGAGGGAGCCATTGTTCAGACAAAACTGGAAAGAACCTTCAAATGAAATGCAAAGTCAAATCCAGTCTATCTTTTTGGCTGTTTCCTCTCTGGAAACAACCCTAAGAACCATGTATGATTATTACAACTCTAACATATGCTTGTGTGCTTGTTACCAACAAGATGCTCAGGACCAGAACTCCCCCAGCAGTTGTTTATCTCATTGTCATTCCAGGCCACTTGTTACTCATAAAAAACATTTACAAGGCTCAGCCTCAGTGGTGCAGTTTGTTGTGTAATGAACACATTCTTCACAAAACTTTTTGGCAGGCTTATCAAGATCAGGTACCACTGGAGGAGACAAATGATACTCTCTGCTGTGTGTGCAGCTCGATAGAGATGAGTTACTCAATGAAAAAGCAAATAATGTTTGCAGGTGTTTTTGCTTCCTTTCTTTCTCCGATTCTGTCACACTCTGTCCATCACCTCTTCCTGCCTCTGTCTACTCTTTCCATCCCAAATTGTCTCTGCCAGTTTTACAGCTACAAAAAAATCCTGAGCAAGCGAAACAGCTGGACAAATAGGCTTTGGGATGAATTCCATGGTGGCTCTTGGCAGCAATAAGCTGAGACTGAGGTGCTTGTCAGCATCTGTACTGAGTTGTCAAAATCTGATATAGTCATTCAGACAATAACAGAGTGGACATGTTAAAAAAAAAAAAAAGAAGCAGGCCAGTGTTTCTCAGGCAATGTGAGCACGCCCGGTGCTCCCGTCTGAATCTTTTAGACAGTGTCGAGAGTTACAGCTATGACATCACGTAAGCTTTGTAAGACCTAAGCCCTATGCGATCTTAATGTAGCCGTTTCTGGTTTTCCAAATCCGAAGATTTAATCTTTTTTTCTCACTCTTCAATGGGAACAATGTATGTGTTTGTACTGGAACGGATTTAATCTTTTTTAAATTATGTTTTTCAAAGATTTTGTTATCCTAGCTACTGGGGCATAAATATTTTGGAGATTCACGATGGGTGCACAGGGACCGCTTGCCAAAGGATCATTATTCTGATAATCTCTTTTTCAGCAGGCTTTCATCGGTACTCATTAATAGCTCCCCAGAGACAAAATAACAATGTTATAAATTAGTGTTCCTCCTGTTGCTAGATTTATCTGTAGTTGCTGTGAGGATTCTGAATGTCGCCATCAATTTTTCCTTAATGTTGTTCCAGGATATCTGCAAGGCTCTGTGGTGCCACCGTGTTGGGAGGAAGTGTGAGACCAAATTCATGCCAGCTGCTGAAGGCTCCGCCTGCGGCCCCGATATGGTGACTTAACACGAGTTCCTCTGTGTGCGCGCATTTGTGTGTTTGCATGAGGCAAAGGGGGTTTTATAGTAGCCTACACACATGCAGGCTTTGTCGCTACAAAACTGCCATCACATGATTCTCTTGGGAAGCTAGATTTTATTTTATCCATTCCCTTTGAGGCAGTGCAGCGTCACCTTCAATATCATGTTTTTGAGAGAGTTTCAGGGTTTAACCTTTCGTAATATCAATAAGATGACCTTTGTTCAGTTGTAGCTAAAAGAGAGTAAATGATAGGGTGCTACCGCTACCACTTGAGAACTTAACCTTTTTTTGTTAAATCAAATAGAGTGGCATATTTTTTTGTTTCCTTGCTTTGTTATTAATGGGGCTAGTACACTGCTCCATGGCAACTTCTTACCAAATAAATCCACAAATGAAAGGCACAAAACAAGACGCTCTCACACAAGTGTCCTTGTGGTTTTAGTGAAAGTAAATCTTCCAACAGAACAACGCAACAATGTTAAAAACATTAAAAGGGACAGTTCTGAACTTCTCCGTTCATAATTAATAGTCTGAGCTGATTTGATAGTAAACTTTCCTTTTGACATGAGTTGGCCCCGTATATTGTTCTGTTTGGGGTTTTCTTTCTTTTCTGGTTCGGTGTGGGGCTTAACATTGTGAACCCTGCAGTATTTAGAGGGAAGAAGTTGTAAAGAAAGATGCCTCGCACAGAATGAAGCACATTCCTCTTCTAAAGGATACCACAGACCCCTGAGTCAGTAAATTGCACGGAACAAAGAGTGACACTAATTTATACAGCAAACAGGCTAAATTGATTCTATAATAAAAGCAAAATTTATTGAGCATTTTAGTGTTATTTAGTGCAAGCACTTCCACTGAGTCTTGCCATTTTGAAACAAAAGACATGAACTGAGTGACACTATTTCCTTTACTAGCAGCTCTTTATAAGCCAGGGTCCTCGTGTCCTCGGGTGAACCATTTTATTTCCTGGTTAGCTAAGTTAAGAATTTGGAGCAGCTTCATTTTCTGTTTGATTTGGGTTCATGTGAGTGCAGTGCGAAAGAAAGTCTTGGTTTGGACAAATGTACCGGTCTCTCCTTCCTTTATTTTACCTCAGAGAGCAGCTGGTTTGTTGCTGATGCGGCAAAAATATGCCATTGGGGTTGAGGCCAAAAGGCAATCTGTGTTCTTTATTTATGCTTTAGTTCGGTACTTTCTTCTTTCAAGAGGATTCTTCCCCCAAGGCTCGTTCCCCTGACAGCATCATCATCCACTTTTGCGTCTCAAGATATTGAACTTGATGGTTTAATCTCGCCCTATCCTTCCACGAGACAATTAGCTGAACACAAACAATGACAGGCTCACACAGGAATCCGTGGCACTCGGCTGTAGGGGGAAAACTAGAGGGGAAATCAGCTGTTCTATTTCTTAGCAGAGAAACAGGAGAATATTTGGAGTGGTTTGTGTCTGTGTGTGTGTGTCCGTGTGTGCAGGCATGAATGAACAATGAGAACTACAACAGCTGAATACATATCACCCTATCGATACCCCTGCCTGGGAGGGTTGCATTTGCACGTCGTCTGCATGTGTTTGCAGCTTGTGATATTTTGAGAAAAGTCCTGCTCAATTTGCTACTTACAATTGCTCCAATGCTTATCCGCCTTCGTGCAAACTATATTTTAAATATACCCGATTTCGAGAGGGTTAGACATTCTGGATGTTCAATCACTGCATGCAGAGCTGTCTAGAAAACTTTACCCACTTAACTTAATATCCGTCTTCTGTCTTGCCTGGTGGCCTCACTTGAACACATTTGGCTGCATTTGCTGTGGGAAAACATCTCGGTCAGTGTGGTCCTGATGCGAAGGGGTGTGGATTCTATGGAGTTAATTGCAAACTTTAGTGAAACTTCTCTCTGGAGGGATGTAATAAGCAACCGATAACATATGTGTATATCTACACACTCATCAGGCCACCAGCAACCCAGCTGAGTGGGAAATTGGTCTTTTGAAATTGGGAGAACATGTAAAAAGTGTTTGACGCCTTCCCAAATTGAGGTAGAATTAGGACATGAATAAAAATAAATAACAAAATGCACAGCTTTCTCTTGGATTTGGTCTGCATTGGAAAAAAACTTTAATTATGTCAGTCTCTGCAGATTTTTTTGTGAAACGTTTCTTAAATAACTGTGGTCCACATCATTTGTTTTATAAACATCACAAAATTGACACAAGATTAGTCCATTTAAAACCAGTATATTATATAAGTTTGTGCCTTCCATTATTTTCCTTCCTTCTTTTGCCCATTCATCACTCTTTCTTTCTCTTCAGTGGTGTCGTAGGGGACAGTGTGTGAAACAAGGTGATGAGGGCCCGAGGCCTCAGCACGGCCACTGGTCGTCGTGGTCGTCATGGTCTGCCTGCTCTCGAAGCTGCGAGAGTGGAGTCACCTATCGGGAGAGGCAGTGCAACAACCCCAGGTAAAGGAATTCACATTATTAGTCTATAAGTTTAGAGAATTCGTTCGCTTTGTGTCACCATCTTGCATTGATGGTGGGATCATGAAATGTCTTCTCCATGATATCCCAAATATTCACTACAGGGTTTGAGCTCTCCGGATGCCAGTCAGTGTGTGAAAATCATGTCTCATGCTCCATGAAGCACAGTTTGACAATTTTAGCTGTATGAATCCACTCATCAGCTTCGTCTATGGACAAATATTTCATCTATTTGACTGAAATCAGTCAGATTATTTGTTTATATGGACACTAAATAAGAGATCCAATTAATGATGAAAATATTTATTACATAATCAAATGTTTTTGACTGGTGCAGTAGCCTATGTACTAATTTAAAAAAGGACAAAAAACTGTTTTTTTGTTTTGTTTTTTTTTACCTTTCGGCCATCAAAATAATAAATAATCCTTAAATCTTATCTTATTTTAATATCCAATTCCTCTTTGCACAATCACAAAACTTGTTGCAGTTTGATTCCTTTTTGTATTAATTAATTGTTGACTTTAGAAATCTATTTTCTATTACACGATTAATTAGTCATCATGAAATTGCTGAATTGCTATTTCAAAGACATTCCTGGTCCTCCACAGGTTTAGGCAAGTGCAGAAACAACAAACACAGAAACCAGAATAAGTATACATGTATACATATTTATGTTTTCCTGCTGATCCAGTAATGAAAATATTTGACCAACCTTTATGATCAGATTTAAAATTTTTCCATGGCATCATGGAAAGCATGGTGATCCTACCTAGCTTACCTTATATTATTGGGAACTAGCCTGGCTAAGCTCAGCTAACCTTTCTGCAGAAGCTGGTTTAAAACCTCTAACCAATCTCTCAGCAGGACAATAAAAGGCACCTTCGAATGACTGGTAGTTCTTTTTATTCTGCTTTGAATTGGACAAAAAAAGACCTCAAGATAAGTTATAAAGAAAGTGGAGATAATTTGAATCTGTTGCCTCATTTCTTATCTGTTCACTTGGTCCCCCTACTCATCCATCACTTGAGATTATTTACACTGTCAGTCAGTCAGGAAGCCCTATCCAGAATGTCAGGACCTCCTCTTCATCATCCCAAGATCCTGACAAGTGCTAGGCAAAATTAGATGGAGAGTGATGAAGAGAAAGAATTATAGGGAAGGACAGATGGTGGTGGAGGGGTGAGGGGACTGGGAGCTAGGAAAGCAAGAAAGAGGAGTAAAGGAAGACGGGCTTCACAGAAGGGATTAAAAAAAGTAAAAGATGAAATGTTGAGATATGAAAGGAAAGAACCTGAGATTGAGCGATAGATAAGCCACAATGTGATTGGAGGGCGGATGGAAGGTGATAGAAGGGGTTTTTCGGAACATAGCCTGAGGATATACACCTGTGATAAAAGAAGTTTTCTCAAAGAAGCATAGCCACACACAGGGGAAGACTCATGTGTGGAAGTCATGAAAAGACAATGAAATTCAGTGTTCTTTGTGAAATAGCAGTTTGAAATTTGCTTACTCTGCACATCAGATACATGTGATTGTTTCTTCCCTTAGAATGATGTTTTGCTCTTCATTCATAACTTATGTCGGGTAGCAATACACGCATCAAGCAAGCGAAAACGGGACTTGTGATTATTAATACTGTGATACAAATGGAACACAGTTACCTGCATGATGTGTTTTCATCCATCTTTGCAGACCTGTATATGGTGGGAAGTTCTGTGAGGGCTCCTCCAGGTCACACAAACTTTGCAACACTCAGGACTGTCCCCCCAACACACCTGACTACAGAGCACAACAGTGTGCTGAATTCAACAGCAAACAGTTCAGAGGATGGTACTACACATGGAGACCGTACACCAGAGTGGACGGTGAGACAGGTGTCCCGTTTGTTTTCAAAGTTAGGAAGTGATGTGTATTCTAAAAGAGCATTTAGAGAAACCATCACCAGCTAATTATGTCACAGTAGTAATCTCTTTACACGGTCTCTTTGGTCTCTGTGGCAATTTACTTTTGCTTTCAGATCAAGATGTTTGCAAGCTGTACTGCTTTGCTGAAGATTACGATTTCTTCTTTGCCCTGGCCAGCAAAGTAAAGGATGGGACACTTTGCTCAAGGGACAGCTCCAATGTCTGTATTGATGGATTGTGTGAGGTAAAACCCAAACTCCTCAGTCTTTTTTCACTTTGTTTTATTTTGAAGACTGATCTCATGAGGCATGTGTTTGATGTTGAACAATGACTTTTGAGAAGGGATTAAGTAGAGGGCAAGACAACTAGACATTATTGTTGTATTGCTGCCTCACAGCATGTTTAGTTTTCATGGAAAATGAATGCAGATGTGTCACCACCACCATAAAATTAATGTTTGTTGTTTAAACCAGTGTCACTATGTAATATTGCATTTTATGTACAAAGTCGTCTTTCTTCCACAGCGAGTGGGGTGTGATCGTGTCTTGGGATCTCCAGCTGTGCCTGATGCATGTGGGGTGTGTAAAGGAGACAACTCCACTTGCAAGATCTACAAAGGACAGTATGCAAAGCAGCACTTTACCAACAGTAGGTCTACTCAATGAACTGTTCAGTATGCTAACTTTGGTGATGATATTTAAACGTTTAAAAATATCCATGTTATGCTCATTTATGGGGCATCACATTAGGTCTACAAGCTAATTCTGAATAAAATGGCTTTGTTTTGAGCCTGTATACAGCTGCAGCAGTTTTTTTATTTTATTATAAAGCTCTCCCTTCTACATCCAAAACATGTCCAGGCTGCTATGATTGGCCAAAAAATGTTTGAATGTGAGGGGGCTGCTTGTTTGCCAAACTAGCTACTATGTAGACGTTATGCAAGTTTGTTGTGTGGTTATGTGGGTAAGTAATGGGGAAACCAAAAGCCTGGACTACAAAAAAGGTGTTTCAGAGGGAGGAAAAAAGAGCTTTGAATGTTGTAGATTTAGAGATTTGTAACTTTTTAAGGTTTTATGTACACAAACTGCATTATAACAAATTGAATGAAAAGAAAACTGAAGACTTAAAAGCATTTAAAAGTTGTGGATTCTTTACTATATATCTCTGAATCCCTTAGTTTTATTGTTAAAATGCTGTGAGATAAAATCTGTGAAGCTTTTAGTGATTTATTGAACTTGTATGTTTTTCCTCAGAGTACTATGGAGTAGTAACCATACCAGCAGGAGCTCGAAGCATTCGTGTGATGGAACTGAACACATCCGCTTCCTATTTGGCTATCAGGGACACTCAGAGACAATATTACCTCAATGGCCACTGGACGGTGGACTGGCCAGGGCGACACTTCATTGCTGGAACAACTTTTGAGTACAAGAGACCATACAATAGACCGGAGAGCCTCATATCAGCTGGTCCTACAAATGAAACACTTGTAATTGAGGTAAGCCATCAGTGGACGCAGAAATTTCACTCTACTTAAAGTTTTTCCTTACATGATTACATACTGCAGCATTGTTCTCTTTTCAGATCTTGTTGCAGGGCTGGAATCCAGGCGTGAACTGGGAATATACTCTGAAGCATGCTGATGAAAGGCTGACGAAGAATCACATGAAGAGCAATTACACCTGGGCCATCATACGTTCCCACTGCACAGCAACGTGTGCTGGAGGTACGAGCAAACAGAAGAAAAGAGGACAATCATCCTCTTAGTCAATAGAGATATCAATCTAAAAATAGCATCTATGAGAGATGAAAAAGGACAGTTTGCTTTTAACCTTAATCTCTTACTGGCCACATTTTAAATGGACAGTTTCAGAATCAGTAGACGAGCATTTAAACTCAGTCTGGCCTCTCTGACCTGTAATAAGACTTCTAGCTGCAGGTTAAATAGAGAGTGGCCCCATTATTACTGAGGGGACATTAGAGGCTCTTGTTTAGAGCTCCTCTTGGTCTACTGGAAACCCATCTATTAGACACACACACTCAAAAATGAAAGCATACACACACAGGAAGCTATGCGATCAGTATACCACCGGAGGCCTGGCATGACACACACATGCAAAAACTGCTGTAATGGCCTGGGCAGGTAATTTGTGGCCAGAGGTTAAACACATAATAGGTATATGTGTGCATGCGCATGCCTGCATGTTCATGTGTGTTTGCTCATGCACACTTTGTCGCTGCATGTGCACACATTAGTGCATAACATGCATGCGTGTTTTACTTCATTACAATGAACAAAGCCCCAAGTGTAGAGTTCTTATTGATTGACCCTGCAGGTTAAAGTTCCCCACCCTGGTCTGCTGTCGTCCACCCCAGCCACCTCCACCTCTTTCTGGGCCCAATTGGAGGGCACGATGAGTTGGGGGATGTTTGGTTTATTAAAGACTGTGACTGACTAACTGACTAAGTGGAGATGACCTTGCATAAGGCCAAATAACAAGCGAAGCATGCAGTGAAGTTTCAATTAAATCAACATGATCACAACTGCAGCTGTGCCAGAAGTCTTCAACACATAAATCAGTGTTGGGCGATTTTGTTTGGCTTAATGTTGTAGTGAGGAAATTTTAAGATTTTTAATTTTTACATGACGCAGGTGCAGATGGAGGTTTAGTGAAAGAGGACACATGTTTTAATATCCATCGACCCTCTTTTCTCTCCCCTCTGGGGTGTTCTGTTGTGAGCGTGAAACATATTGCTTTTTACATTTTTGTGTGTCTCATACTAACCTATGTCCACATGTACATTACATGCAAACATTTTATCATCTGTCTAAAGTTCCATACTGCCTTTTGTCAAGCAGCTGTTTTTTTAAAAAAAAAAAGGAAAACCTGTATCAGCCCGTCATTTTGTCTTACTTTCACTGTATAGAGCCAGTTGGAGTAGACTCAAGCTGAAAATGATCTGCTCCTTAAAAGATTATACTAAACTTGGTTATCTCTAACTCTTGCAGGACATATGAACACTAAGTCAGCATGCTACAGAGACTTGAGAGTGCAAGTGAACGTGTCGTACTGCAATCCCAGATCAAAACCAGCTACGGGAGTGGTGCCCTGCAACACCCAGCCATGTCCAGCCAGGTCAGAACCTCTGCACGTACATACCAGTGACTGTTTTATCAGTCAGATCGCCTGTCATGGATGGTTACTTTCTGTGTTTTTATAGTCCTCTAGGTGTAAATGTTGGCCATCTTATTATTTTAGTTGAAAGAGAAATATCTCAGCTACCACTATTACTCTTAACACTTTTATTTTTGATACATTATACTCACTTTTATAATTCTACAAAATTTCATCAATGCACTCTTATTTTTTCTGAATAAAATGGCCTATTAACTAGCTTATTAGGGTCTTTGCTTTATAATGAAACATCTACAAACAGGCCATGTCTCAGCTTTCCTTGTGTATATTAGAGAGGTGTGTCTTCATCTCTGAGCATTGCAATACAGAATTCAGTGTCCTGCCAGTAATCTGGTATAATAAAGTACATATGACGACAACCTGGAACTATAACAGGAAGGCAAGACCAGTGATGAGGGCAAAACCTCAGCAAGGGCTCGACTGGACCCCAGTTTCAAAGAAAGAAACTGTAAAGCCAAGCAGGAGGCCAGCTGTGAATGGGACGAGTGGACTCTGCATTTCATGGCCCAAAACAGGACTGACAGAAGGCTGGAAACCTGAGCTCTGGGGGGTCTGACAGACTCAAAGGGGCAGATGTATGTTCCACAAGGAAAGGGTCAAAAAAGTCTGGAGCAGCAAAGACGTTGGAAGACTCCACCAGGGCTGCCACGGGTCAGCGGATAGAGTGGAACCACCTGTATTCAATCAGTGCTGCCCTGCCCAGTGCTGTTGGTGAAAAGGGATGAAATGTTAGCTGACCCTGAAACTGTCCCTTGATAGTGTACAAGTCTCTGATAGAGGCGAAATAATCAGGAAGTTGAGGAGGTAACACCACAGAGTTGAGTGAGCATTTGCTGACACAGAATAATAACAGAAATTTATAGTTTTGGATCAACTTACCAAAAACCGAACATGGACACGTCGTGGGAGCAGAGGAGAAGTGGTATTAATTGAACAGGGAACTGGCAACCACAACAAGTTACTGTGGCCCTAGAGACAACCTTATGACCAGTTTGGCACCATTCATAATGTTCATTGGTAGAGGTGTATGCTTGGCGGCTACTGGGTTGGGAGCAAATAAAAAGTATTGACCCATCAAGGAACTGAGGAAAAAAGGATTTCAGTGACAGATGCCAGCTTGGCCACTGGGCAGCTGGACCGTGGAGGTGTTAAGTGTCAGTGATGACATAGAGCTGGGCAGCAGTCAGGAAGAAAATCGTAATATTGTCCATTGGGTTCTTCTAATCACCTTTATCCATGAAGCCAGACACAAAGGAGCTTCTGAAAACAGAGTCCTGTATGAGAAAAACTTGTATTCAATGTATTCAATCTTCCCACAGATGTCAGACAGACCATTGATATAAAAAAGAAAATCTTTCACATCATGTTCACCTCCTTAAAGTCCCCTGTTGGGAAGAAGGAGCCTTCTGGGTTTAACTGACTGGATTTGACTGCAAAATCTAAATCTGGGACACTGAAAACATTTCAGTTAAAAATCCAAGACAGGGGTCAAAAACAGAGAGGGAAACGGACAACAGGTAGAGAAAAAAGATTTGGCGCAAACTACACACACATGAATGAGAAGACGTATGCTGATGGAGAGGATCATATGTGTCCGAGTGTGTTCAGTCAGAAATTGTTTATGTACGTAAGATATCAGAGATAGTTTAAGTCAAACATCAATGATTTCTGTGATCATTTGCGGCTTCTAAAATTTGTGAGTTACTATAAAAACATGTGTGTTTTTTACTGGCTTTCAGTCCCAACATGATTAAAAATCTTATTTAGCCCATGCTGACATTTCCTCATATGTTTTGGACAGAAAGCAGCACAGTGTTCTGTAGTTATTCAGTTGTTGAAATTATGGCTCCTACAACACCTAAATTATATAATGTGCTGCATTTTACTCTGAAAGGCAAAATGATATTGGCTGTAACTGCCTACGTGTTTTTCATTTCCATGCTCATCTTTGGAAACTGTGGAGACGAATGATCGGCTATAAGGCTAGCAGCCATAGTTTTTATATTTGATCTGTTTCTTCTAGTGCAACAAGCTAGAAATGATTACTGACAACATTTCCTTCACTCTGTTCTGCCCAGTCAATATTTCACCCCAACTTTCCCAGGAGAATTCAGCCGTTTCTCTTTTTCGCTCATGTTTTCCTCCTTATGTGTTTCTGGCCGACAACATCTGGTCTGCAATTTCCTCGACATGCAGTGTCAAAAGAGCTGTTTATTGGTTAAGTCAGATGTTTCAATCTTCCCGCACTGTTTTTCTCACAGTAAAGCAAATGAAAGCTGTCAGGCAGGGCTGGCTTTATCCTATAACCATTTTTCATTAAAGCACCTGTTCTGTAATAACTGCATTTAACGGTAATGAGAAATAATTTGCCCTCCAACCAAAAACTGTGTGAGACATGCTATAGTAAGAGAACTTCCACTGGATGTTATGTTTCCACCCAGTTCAGCATGACACCTCGCCCATTGTCACGAAGAATTGACTTTTGAATTTGTTAAGAACCAAAGGCCAAGGATCTGTTGATCCATTCACATGGCAGTATCACTTTGGGTTGGAGTTCATAACAACAAAGAAAAAGCAACACTTGCTTTGTGGCCTGCTTCCTTTTCCTGGTTTTTAGATGTGCATGACACTGCTTCAGCACACACTGCGCTGTTTATCAGATGTTGGTTCAGCTCCAAACTCTGGTGATCAGACACGTCGAGATTCACCTTCAGATTGCTGTAGGTAAGCAGGTGTTGCAAAATGTCACTGATGAGAATTTGAGAAATTCTGCAATTAATTACAGTACAGGACAGAACAAGAGCATGACTATGACCCACAAATGATTGTGTGGATCCAGGGCAGGGTTCAAATCTGTAGAGCACCCTACTGGCACACTGGCCAGACAGTGACCATGCCTATAGGCATGGTCACTGTCTATACATCCCTGATACTCAGGGCTAATCAGTCATTGTTCTCTGATGCTGTGGATATCATAAGGAGTGGTCACCATGTGATGGACGTGCAAAAGAAAATTTCTGGACCATGTCATGAAGAAATGGCCAGAAAACACACCAGGAAAGGACACTCCTGGGATATCTGTGCTCCTAATGAGCAGAGAAATTTGAGATTTCTGTTGATAATGATATAGTGTCACAAAAGTGGGAAAAGTACCTGCACAACAGTACAGAAGGGACAAAAGATTGCTTGGACATGTTTGAGGTTACCCAGTGCACACATTTATATTATCTACTACAGGTTATTGGCTACAGAACATTTAAATACCAGTCAAATCTGTTCAGGAACTAACTGATATACTGTATGTCATTTGTAAAGCAGGTGTGGCTAAAGTATCATGTCCTCTGTGCGCATTAGTCATAGGAGTAATAATTTCTTAAACGTGACACAGACCTGATCTCCTGGGCTTTGCATGAGAGGTTAGTAGTGCAACACATGGTAAGGATAAAGGATGGTTATTTCTATCAAGCATATAATGTACCACCCCTCCAGTCTTTGTTATACTTGTTTAATACTGGTTAGGGTTGCGGTTGGACAGGAGCCTCACGCTCATTGCCATGGTATCTCCAAGATTTCCAGATAACCTCTCATGTTTGTTTTATGGAAGAAAAGCATAGAAAAGCTAAATAGCCAAAAAGAAAGCCCAAACTTCACACAGGCGGGCCTCAGCGGAGATGTGAACTGGGAGCTTCCTTTCTGTGGCTTTCCTGATTAAACTGATTTTTTTTTTTAACAAAATGCTGACAGACTTGCTTAATATTTGCTTAAATAAGCAAACATGCTCATGTCCTCTGCATCTTTGAACGTCTTCCAGCCATTTCATGTCTCTTTTAATACTATTTGTAGAGGTTGTGGAGCACAGCTGCAAACCATATTGCAGTAATGCTGAGCTGTCTTGTAAGGTTGCTGCAGTTGGCCACTAGCTTCTTTGCAGGACAAAGGAAAAGGAAAAGAACAGCTTGCAGTCACTTTCAGAGCTATTACTACATTTAAGGTGCAAACTTGGAAGACCCCAGTCCATAATGGAATAACAAGAGAACTTATCTAAAGGTTTTTGACAGCTGTTGTTGAGGTGACAGTTCCTCTGTGCCTCTATTCTGAGTATTCCCACACACACCCCTTTGCAATGGTATGAAATATCAGCCAACTTCTTGCAAATGAAGGGGACGCTGCTGACAAGTTGTGCCTTGATTTATGAGCAGATGGGGGTTCAGCCGAAACACTGACCTCATGTCAGACAGTGTGCATGTGTATGTCCCGAAAAATTCAGTTGTCATGTGTCCAACAGTGGCTTTGTGTCCGAACCAAGGCATTAAAAATGTTTTAATGACTTTCATTTTTTATTTTAGAAATCCAAGCTCACGCACAACAACTGAGCTGCTTTGATGCCATCGGTCTCTTGCTATTTTCTGCAATTATGCTTTTCGAATGCAGACAATGAAATAAAATGGGAACATCATTCTTATTATTTAGGAATAAATTAAGTAGAAAAGTAATGAAGATCAAAAGCAGTAAATATTGCTGTGAAAAATGCATCAAATCTCTTTTGATGTTCGTTTGTCGATGTATTTGCATACTTTTTCTTTGTCTGTGCTCGGGTGGATGCAATTAAATGGGAGATTATTGTTAACATCTACGTTCCCAGCGAGTGATGCTGCTGCTGTTCTTCAGAGAAGCCTGATTGGACATCAGCTGCTTTGTGTCAAACACTCAGAGAAGAAGGGCAGGGCTCTAAACTCCCTCACTCTCTCATCGTTTCCATTTTCATTGCTCCTGTTAATAATTTGCAGCCACAATAATCCATTAGTGCTCAATCATCCCTCCTGCTTATGAAGTCATTCCTCTTCTGATCTGCTCTGTGTTGGTGGTGTTAAAGAAAAAACTTTTTAAAGGATATAGTATTATTCTGGGCACCAATGCAATGCAATCGACACTGAAATCATGGAATCCCAGTTGCATTAGCACTCATCACAAGTTTTATAGTGACCTACAGCTGTTCAGAAGGGGGTTTTTCCTCCTCCTGGCAGTGCCACTTTAGTTGAATATTTCCATCACACTCAGTTTGTGTGTCTCCATTTTGGAAATATCGTAGGAAAATGCTGCAGGACGGCAGAAAAAGAATGACAGAATAGCAGTCATGCTGACAGAAAACATATATTAGTTACTCAAAAATGAGGGCCATGCCCTACAGCTTTGTTAGTTTAGACATTTTAAGTTGTAGAAGCAAGTTTGTGGCTCATTGTGTCATCGTGTGTAGTAATGTGTTCGATGTTATGTGGTCATTACCACTCTATTTTCACTGAAACATTCAGGGAAAAAAACTGTGCATCTCTGCCAACCTTAAAGATGATTCCCACCCAGATTAGGAATGTCATAGAGTTGTAAAGAACTCTGGATGAAATGTTATGTTATGTTAGGATGGCTACCACTATACTCCAGCTGCAGTCTAGATAATTAACTGTTGGAGTGTATTTATGGGTTTATCATTACCAAGGATTTCTTCATTCTTCAGAAAGGATTTTGATGACTTTATGATGGTCTATAATGAAATCTTGTTTAAACCCACTGGCATTTAGAGGACAGGATGACATAAGTGCGTAAGTGAAAAAAGCTTCCGGGCACAATGGTAACAGCAACAACTAAAATTCACTGTTTAGACCCACTTACACAGTGTTTCCAAGCTTTCAGCCACATATCGTAGCTCTTCTCGACAGATGAAAGTTTTAGTTGTTACAGGGATTTTGGAATTTATAATGCCTGACCTTTAAATAAAAAATTCATCATGTTACACTAGGTTGTATTGTAATGAGAGCAGTCAGAAAAACTTAATTTTTTTCAGATGTACTATTGATGATGTTTGATTTACCATTTTATAGGAACATGAACATAAGGCACAAAGCAGCAAATATTCAGTAACCACTCAGTTGTCTGAGACAAGAAATACACCCTTAGAAACAGTACCAGTAAAAATGTAAATGTCATGCCTGGCTGTAATTGCTCAATTAATGCGCACTGGAATGTGGTTTGAGCATTAAAACAAGACTAATTGAGTTGTCTAAACTATTTTTCTCAGTTACACCCTTACAGAAATGATATAATACAAAGTGACATATTCCTACACATGAATATTATGTACATGAACCACTTCCATAGTGGGTGTTACATTTCCATACTGCACTTTCCATGGATAATTTCATTAGGATTGTATTTATAGATGGTTGATGCAGAGTCATGAAACTAAAAGTTTCAGCTGGAAAGAGAGCTGATGTCCAGGATCTTTCCCCAGTCAGTGTTTCACCCTGTCACTAGCTTAAATACAGAGGTGCAAGAAAAGCCTTTGAGGTCAGCGGTGAGACCTTTCTGCCCCTCCTCCCACCCACACACTGCTCTTAGACCCCCTCTCCTGTGTCCATTACCTGGGTGGCTTCAGGCTCAGCTGTAAACATAAGTATAATGGACTGGACTCTTAGATGTGATGTCCTTTGTCTCCCCCCCATTTTCTTCCCCCTCTGTGACCTGTCCAGCCCTGTCCAGCCACACACACATACACACATATACACACTTGCTATAACTCAGCAAGTCAGCCAAGATAAGTGTCATTCAATCCAAGTCACGCTCATGTGGCAGCACTTTCAGTGTCTCTGCAGGGATTTGTAGCATTGTGGCTTAACGGCAACCAGTCTGCTTCTCAGTCTGTCCCGCTGTCTGTCTCTGTTAGAAGTCATTCAGAAACATGTTTTCATCCACTGTTATTGTAGATGGGATGTTCTTCCGCTGCTTCTGCCCACGTTTTCTTTTCTCTTACCTTCAAATGTCATTCTTATCAGCGTTTTCTAACTAATGGAGCTGTGTGTTTACACTGACTGGAGGAAGAGGTGATAGTGGGCTGTAAAGTAATCCTGTAATTGTTTGCGCTCGATTCTTGGGGCATGTCTTCCTCATTATTTGCAGCTTCAGCAGCTCCTTAGGTGTGTTTCAGTGAGTTTGTGTGCAACGCGTGTGCATGTAAATGCTGCAAGATCCGTGTATCATTCACGCAGCTAAGGGCTATCTGGAAGTTTGCTAATTCTGTGTGTAATAATCAAAATTAAAAGGAATTTGTAAGGATAAGATGTTCTCTTTGTAAAGAGCATTTTCAGTATAAAGATTCCTTTTCCCAAATATCCTTGTGATTTCAGGGAAAGAGAACTGAAGTGTCCAGTGTCTGGCTTAGGTACCTCAGCTTATAAACTGTGAGCTGAGACAAAATATATGCTAAGCTAACCGCAGCATGCATGCTAGGCCAGACTAGCTGACTGTGGCCATCAGTGCATCTCCGCATGTCTTACTATTCTGAGGCCATGTAGTTATTTCATTTAACTTCGTCTGCGGCCTGTGAGTTTGACCGAATTACATCATGGAAAAAGCTTTCTGATACACATGCATAATTATAGCGTGATATCATTCTGTTTCAAAGCGCACTAAGACAAGCAATGAACAAACACATACACACACGCAGAGACTTGTGTGAGAGTTCAAGCACACGCGCACAGTTGCACAGCTATAAACACCAGTTAGAGGTTATTAAATGCCACTGGTGTCCATCTATACAGCAATCTGACATGCAGTCCAGAAGGAGACATCTGACCCTCATGCTTCTGTCCACAAAGTGTGATGCTTACTCATCCTTCAACCATACAGCATAACATACAGCAGCCAAGGCTAAGATCACAAAATGGTGTATAATCTGATATGGGATCAACTTCTATATTATACAGAGGCCCATTTCTGTGAAGTGATTCCAGTGATAAATCTATGTAACAAGTCATCAGATTTAACGGAGCTATATGTAATATTATTTTAATCTTTCTAAGAAAA
>JAVQJG010153166.1:0-29302 GCA_036024015.1 Craterocephalus amniculus
GTCTTCATTCTTCTTCTATGGTTTTGTTCTTCCTGTTTATCTTTTTCTTCTTCCCTGGTTTGTTCCTGCTCCACTATGCTCAACACTGACCCCGCGGTTTCCGGTGGTATTACTCCGTCGTCTGCGTCGAGTGACGGATGCGCAAGGAGCCTGAAGACGCACCAAAAACGCACGGAATTGAAGCAGAAGACGGACGAAACTTTCCGTGCGTGTGCGTATCCGTCATCTGCGTCAAGCATAAATGGGCCTTAAGACTCTAAACACTGATGCTGTTGGCACTCCCCTGATTCAGAAATACCAGCATTGTAATTCAAAAGTATGGGATTATAGATCACTAAGCCATCTCTGTTTGGTCAGTAACGAATAAAGACAAACAACAACAGTACAACAAGTGTGTCCTCTACATGTCATCTGATGACAATAGCTTATGACTTCAGATCAATGCGCTACACTGTACAATGTTTAAAAAAAAACAACTCAGAATATATTTGCTGATATTCACTGTCTTGACTCAATAAAACAGGCCTCATTCTTTCATCCACATAGGACAAAACACTAAGTGGAGGCAGTTTTGTTTGTCTTGTGATATTCAAATGACTACAGTCTTTCGGCTTCCATGACTTGCATTTAGCAGATGGGGAGTATGTCACTTTGGCATTCACCTCTGCGGCTGGCTAAAGGACGCTTCTACAGTGGCACTCTGCTCATTGGCATTCCTTTTTACTGGAGCCTGCCCCCTCCCAAGTTTCCAACCCCCCCCCCAGAGTAGTTTTTCAATAACAGGAAACAATCGGCCACCGTCTTTCATCACAAGTTGACGTTAGTTCCCGCACGGTGCCACTTGGTCTCTTTGCTGCCAGCCAGTGAGCCAGCGCGCTGGCTGCAGTCTATGGCAAAGCGGCAAGAAAGAGATTAAAGAGTATGTGTCGGCTTCCTCATTTCCTTATCGTCCTCTAAGGGGGGGAATTTAGCCTTGCACTTGTAATTTCCTAGACTGATACACGATGAACAGAAGCCTATCTTCTTTCCAAAGACATTTAATGTAAATCTCCGATCCTCTCAGGGAGGAAAAATGACAAGGCCCATTTGCAAAATCATCTCTCATTTCGAGGGAATTTGAGATTTTGGCTTGAAGAGAACTAAGGGTTCAGCTAATTGAATGCTCTCATTTAATTTTAGTTATAAAATCCCGAATAACTGTCTGTGACATACTGCTCCCCAATCATTCTTTCATCCATGACTGACTGCTTGCCTAGATGAATCCCCTGATAAACTGTATATTCAGGCTACATTTAGCCCAAATGCCACTGGAATTTATGGACTGTTTAGTTGATTCATTTCTGGCCTGCACTGTCATTTTTTTGTGAGCGCCTGTATCATAAATATAATGTCAGACACAGGGAGAGAAACATGTCCTTTCCAAAACATTTTAATGCCATAAAACTTGTTTTATTCCTTGAATAGGTTAAACCCCACAGACCTTCAACTTACAGTCACTACATGCAGTTACATTATGAAACATGAACATGCTTGGTTTTTGTATGAATGCTGATTCAGCATTCAAAATGCTGAGATACTAGTTTGTTATTTTGTGCACCCTGATGCAGCATTAATGTTGTAAATGACACAAATCAGAATTCATACTGCTGATATTTGTACAATTCATTTCCCTGTTCTGCAAACTGAATGTAAGCATTTTAGTAAAATATGCTCTGTTTTCAGTTTAGCTGCTGATACTTGTAGTTGTATGTTATTTAATTGTATTTCTAAGTATTTTTAAGCAAATGTGTCTATATGACAGAAAATAGTTCCACTTCAGGAGTTTACATTTCTGGCATACACAACCATGCAGGTTTTAAACATATTCCATAAATATTCACCTTCCTATAGTGTGCAATTGCAAAAAGAAAGGTGTCATTACATCAAGCAGATTGCGGAGGACATGATTTTTTGAGGACAGATGAAAATAAATTCTAAATGATAATTATGTGGAGATGATCAGTCGACTATATGGAAGATGAAGAAAGCTAACATTTGGAGCAACATAGATTTCTAAAATCATAAGATATATGTCGGGCTTAGAAGGGAATAACACAAGCATAAATGCATTGTCTATCTCAACTAAAACCACCATGCCTGCAATGAATTATAATTTTATATTTTAATATTATTCAAAAGGATTTATTAAATCAAGACATGTAAACACTCTACCATCTGGCTTTTCAGTACAGTCGGATTAAAGAGGCAATTACTAGTTATCCGTCAGCATCAGAGGAGAACATGATGACATAGTAGACAAGCACATTTCTAGATGGTCACTGCTACCCGTTATGGGAGGTGCGTCTGTCTACCACGTTTTCCAGCATTGTTAGATCTCAGTTCTGATTTGGTTTATTATCATCATGTAAACCTATGACATCAGATGTCTGTCTGGATAACATATTTATGTTACTCCAAATTCTTCTAAGTTACATCACTATTAGCTGGCACGGTGTAGCACTGTTAAGATCTGTAGTTCCTGCTTGTAAAAACCTTGGGATTAACATCAGTGAGAGGTGTAGAAATGAGGCCATGCTATGCTTAGATAACAAGATCTCCGTCAGATACAGGGAGGAGCTTTGGTAAAGTAGGATACTTAGATAAAACATTCATTAATTGATAAAGAAATGGAATGTAAAAATAAACACTTACGTTGTCCTCTTTTAAAGTAAGGGCCGTGTTGGCACTGTCCCCGGTGTGCCAACAGATGGCAACAACTCTGGGCCCCTGAGCAAGCCTCTAAACCCCAAACTGCTCCCTGGGGGCTGAAATACGGCAGCCTATTGCTCTCTAGTAATTGTAGAGATGGATAAAATGGAGAGCTTAATTTCCCAATTGAAACTGATAAAGTAGAAATGATAAAAATGATCTCATCTCCTCATGTTTAACATTGAGTTAAATCACACAGAAAAAGATGAAAATGAATATACATATTTTTTTATGGTGAGGTGTCATGTCATATCTACAAATGCACTAGTTCAGAGAAACGAGAACAGAACTAGATTTGTTGGCAGACCCTGCTTACTTTAACTTTGAAGAAGTCATCAGCTGTCAGGATTGTTCCAATGATGTATTTACTGTGGTACTATTTGTTTAATCGGTGAGCTTTGGTATAGATGCACTGAAATCCACATATGCAGTCACACATAAGGCACAATAGCCCCCTTTTTCTGTCTCACCTGCACACATAAGATGTTTTTTTGTGTTGTACGTGATGAATTCCACAGCAACCTCTGCTTATTCATTTTGTTTTGTAAGAGCAGCATTCCTAGCATTCATGCAGCATCCTCAATGACTTTCTGAAAGTGCTTACAGCCGCCACCTCCTGATTGACTTTCCGATGGACGCATCCTGTCCACCTTCAGTGTTTTTCCCTTTCCTCATCCCTACAGAGCGCAGTCATGATCAGAGCTGTCCTTAGAGAGTAGTCCGGATACCTGCTTGCTCGGCGAGCTGGAAATACGTGTGTTTGTGTCAGAGAATGCGGAGGGAGGTGAGAGTCAGAGGAAGAGCAGTTGGTCATCAAGGCCTCAAAGGAAAAATTGTAACAACATTGGTTAACTGTGCATGTTGGAAGGTGTCCCGCATCCTGTTGTGTCTACATGCTCCAGTATCTTCATCATGATTTATGAATAGGAAAACATTTCCTTTGTTCCCGTCTGTGTGTATGCTTTATAATTCTTATAATACAAGTCAGCCTGTTAGCCATAAAACCAAGATCGTTACCAATGATATAGAATTGTATGAAATGATTGTTCTTCCATTTATAGGATCTTTAATTTCTTTGTTTTGCTTTGTTTTACATACATTATTTTAAAAACACCTGTGTTACATGTGTACATATTAATGAAAAAATATATGTGCATCATATACAGTTGCAAAGGCCCGTATGAAACATACATACTTTCTTCACTTTGTCCACAGGGGATGCTGTAGATTGAAGAGCACGATGGTAAAGAATGCGGCCACATTAGAGAAGTCATATCACAGCTCTTCACATCATCTTGTGAAATATTTGCATAATTTCTGCCTAGTGTCTTATTTGCCGCATCTAAAAGCAAAGATTTTGCCGAGCCGCTTCCATTTCTTACCAATCAGGGCAGTTCAGGTGTCTTGAAATGACGGGTTGTGAAGAAAGAAGAGCTACAGTGTTTGAAAAAATATATTTCTTTCAAATGTATTCTTGTAGACTGCCAAAATTGACTAACCCAAGAATTAGCATAAGAGGAACATTGGCGTATTTTTAAGTTGTAGATATAGCCATATACATATTCAGCACAGAACTGAAGCAAGACATTTAGACTACAAATTAGTCTACATACATAAACTAAAACATATTCATATATTGTCCTGTAAGATGAAATGGTTTCTGGATTAAAATGTGAAATCTCTTACAGCTAGATTTATATTAGATTTAAGGCATATGATCCACAAAATACATATACATGTACATATATAGCCTATTGTAAACCAAAATGTATGGGAAATATTTTGCTTCTCTTTTTAGCCAAGTTTAGTTCTTGCAAAATATACACAAGATTCCAAATAAAACAACAACCAGACACAGATTATCCAGTCACGTTGTTTTACTGCAATGCATCAATAGCTTTGGAGACCTGAGCGAAGACATCGTCCACGGGCAGCTCAGAGTCAACCTATGGATGAAGCAAGATGACACATGTTAGATTGTTTTCCAGACTCCGCATTTTGTTTGCTCACAACGCAACAGTTGCACGGACCTTCCTGACAATACCGCGGCTCTCGTAAAAGGCAATGACCGGCTCAGTTGCTTTGTAGTACAAGTCCAGACGCTTCTTGATAGTCTCTTCATTATCATCAGAACGGCCGCTGGTCTCGCCACGTTTCAAGAGTCTCTTGACCATGGTCTCTCCTTTTGCATCAACATACAGCAGCAGGCAGGGCTTGCCAATCTGAGATCAAAGAGAATTTGAATATTTGAGACTATTTTCATTCAGTGCAACAGTGATGAATTTTAAACCAGCATGTCGTAAGCGTTCATACCTTTTTCTCAAACTCCTCTCCCTGCTTTACCTCACGGGGGTAGCCATCAATAAGGAAGCCCTTGGAGACGTCAGCCTTGGCGATCATGGCGTCCTTGATCATGTCTAAGACTGTGTCCTGCAAACAGGCGTCAAATATTTAGGTCAGCCTTCACAAGAACTTCAGACAGACGCAAGTTTGAAAAGCTGCACCCTCTTACCAGGGGTACGAGCTCTCCCTTCTGCATTATGGCCTGGAGCTGTTTGCCCCTCTCAGAGCCGGAGGCCACCTCGGCACGGAGCAGATCACCAGAAGACAGATGGGTGTAGCCATACTTTGCAACTATCTTCTCACATTGGGTGCCTTTTCCAGAGCCAGGTCCACCTAATGAAAAGGAAAACAGAAAGGCATCATTATAGCATGACATAAAGAGCTATACTTGCTTAAAAGTGTTGCTTGTAAAGTAACAAGAGCAGATCAGTTTACTCACCCACGACAAAAATAATCTTGGCGTCTTTAATTTTGTCTGAATTGAAGAAAAACATGACATATTATGAACACCTACACAACATGGCTTTTTCCCTCCCTTACTATTAAAACAGAATAAAACTACTCATTTTTGCAACGAACCATCTGGGGAGCAAAATGTTGATGTATTTTCCATTTTTAGTTTAAAGACAAATGACACCTGATTCAAAAGCTTATTTGTTTTTTGTAAGTTTGTACTAATACAAATGGTTGGCATAGAAACTGTTGCTACCTTATAACATGTTGCTAAGGGTTCAGAAGGAACTACAACAAATGATTTAGCCATGAGTAATAAATTGAGGGAAATCGTTAAAATTAATAGATGTTTGATACGAACTGCATATAAATATTGCATTACATTATAAAACTTATGTGTAATTCACATAACATAATTAAATACTGAATGCAAGGAAAGTGAGTGTTGCTACTTCCCTTGCATTCTCAAAGTCTACCAGAAGAGGACAGCAGAATCCATGAAAACGCAAAAGCAAGCCTCTACCTCACTTAAACCCGGCTAGATTTAAGCATGGCAGATGTTTTAGCTTATAAATCACAAATAATCAAACATTTATAACATAGCTGAAGCACATCTATTAATTACCTGCCATTGTGTCACTGTTGTGGAGTGTGTTCTTTCAACTGGAGGACAGAAAAGGACAGAAGAAAGCAAATAATTGAATCATTTGCAGTTGGGGCAAACTAAAGCAATAACATAAGCCAGCTGATTAACAAAATTTCTTTGCTTTAGTAGTTCATCAGTTCAGATTTAGATGGCTCAGAATTTTCATATCATCAATGCAGAAGTGTCTTCTTTTGTGTTGTAACAGAAAAACATCACTGAACTGAAAGTGAAAGTTATTTAATTAAAAAAATATCTACATTATTTTTCCTTATTTGCACACATATATTTACACAGTGGTAATGTGGTAAGAACTACTCATTTTTTAAATGTTAAACTGTTGGTGTGTAAATGTGTAATACTAGCAAAATAGACAGAGTCTTCGAAGATAGAGAACACTGCAGGACTGTAGTGAATGATCCATGCGGTCATTAAGTAAAGGCATCCGACCCTGACAGTTCCTCAGGTGTTGCAACTCTATCTGCCCGCTGCTCTGATTGTGATTCACTTTTTCTTGTGTGTGCTTGACTTTGTGTGTCCTGTTTACTCTCAGCTAACAGAGGGACTAAATGCAGACAATAACTTTGCTTTTTTAGTGTTTTTATTAATAGAAACTAGACGACTTTATGATAATGTTCAGCACATCAGCAAATGGTTATAGGCCCTAGAACACAGTGTTGTGTCTGTGTTTATAAAATGTCTGTAATGCTTCAGTTGCTAAAGTGACCTGAATCTGAACATAGACTGAAAATTAGACTGACTATAGTCTCAATGCTTTTAATGGAAATAATATTTCCCCCTTCTGGCAATGCGGCTATTGTTATTGAACTATGAAAAACAAGGAGAACCTGCGGCTTCCTAGAGAGGCAGAGGAGGCAGAGGCTTCTTGTCGTAGGTCGACTTATTCAGTGCTGCTACCTCTACAGCAGTTCTAGCTAATAAAACATTCAGTCTGTGCGGCCTGTCTGTTGAGTTTGATAACGGAATATATCTAAAGAAACAAAAACCACATGATTTCCTGTTTACTCTTTTTATTTTTTTAGCTGACTTGAAAACAGAGGATAGAATGAGGAAGCAAGTTGGGTGTGTGAACATTTTTGTAAAATAAGTATCTACATGCAGCAGCTTGCCTATGGCATGTCCTAAAGTTGAATATAGTTTGAAAGAGTTAATCTAGTCGTAGACATTTCATTATGAATCGGGAAAAAAAAAAGATTTCTCTAACACCACACTGCAACCAGAAGAGTCTGAATGACAACTTTTGTGTGCTGTGTGGAGTATTTTTTCATTTTTTGTGCTTTTAAGAGTATTGTGCTTGCTAGTTAGCCTGAACACATTACTCACATGTGCTGGTTGCCTGGTAAACTGAGAAGTTTCTGGTATGTAAGAGTATTTGTGTCAAGAGGCAAAGAGGGTATTTCATAAATAACTTGGTGGCTCCATGTAGGATTCAAGTGTCTTAACATGGTTGTAAAAGAATGTGAACAAAGTTGGTTTCTGGAAAAATGCAATAACTGTTTTTTTTTTAAATTGTACTTGAAAATCTTTGAAATATGAAGAAAAGAGAGGAAAATTATTTATCGTGGGATGTTGTGACGTAGTTTGAATCGGGTTGTTTGTTATTTTGTTTGGTTTATATGTGTGTTATTTGTGTTAATCTTTTTATGGATAATTCCATTCCTTTGCTTTTCTTTTACATTTTTTATGCATTTCCTTTTTGTATAGCTTGAATGAATGTAATTTTCAGATTAGGTAAACTTTCAGATTAATTGAGGCCTTTGTCTTCAGATAAGCTGGCAGTGTACTCCCTAGCACATGTCTGCTATTCAAACAAATCTTCACACTAATAAATAAGCTTTGTGGAATGAAGAGCTCTGATGAAGAGAGGAAATAATATTCAGCTGGAAGCTGCATTCACCACTAACTTGTTCTATGATTGCTATGCATACAGTATTAGTGGTGATGGGGCTGTGGCTCAGGTGTCCAGTTTTATGTCAGCAGACATTAACCCCATGGTCACTGTAAATGTCACTTGGAGGCTGATATCTGAGTCAGCTCAGAGCCTCTTTGGGAATCCCACTCTGGCCTATTATGGTGCCATCTTCTCAGTTGGTTGCTTCTTTGGTGTGTAAGACATGACAAGTATGGTGAATCCAACATTATAAGGCTTTTTGTTTGCAGAAATTGAAAAATGTAGCGTAACATTGTTGTCAAAATTCAAAGTGGACCTTATCACATGGATTTATTTATTAAAACATAAATAATACAGTTAACCACAGTGAAGTGCAGCATACGTTAAAGCACTGTTTCTCAAATGGGGGTACACGTACCCCTGGGGGTACTTTGGGCCACTCCAAGGGGTACTTGACAAAATAAAAATCACAAAAACATTTTCTATAAAATTTCTGACAATCCTGTGATATAAATGAAACCTTTCTGTAAGTTTTATCTCAGGAATTTAGTAACGAATCATTGATAACATGTTTGTCCTTTTAAAATGACTGAAAGGGTTTCTTTAGGTCCAAATTTTAAACAAAAAGGTGCTGATGGTCCTGTTTACTTGTGTTCCCAACCAGAAAGCTCTGTACTGGTTAGGGGGTACTTGGGTGGAAATGTACTGCACAGGGGGTACATCGCTGAAAATCCTCTGAGAACCACTGGGTTAAAGGATCGTAGCGCACCTGAGTGTTGATACCTTAACATGTGATTTTTAAAATTCCCAATTAGAAACAAAAACCAAAGATCCTGGGCTGACCACAACTCCTTCTCCCACCAGTCCATCTCACATGTCCCACCCACATGTTATTACTTTTTTTTAACATGCTGTCCTGCTAAAAAAAGACCCACTCGGTCTGCAGCTGTTAAGATATATAATGTCAAGCATTCTCAAAAAGCACGTGGAGATGGAGCTCTGCCTTACAGCTCGTGAAAGTAAAAGCAGTGACAAAAAAGCATTAAGGTTACTTGATCTGTTTGGACATTCACTTTGTGTACCAGTTGGTTACTAAGGTAATCCGCAGTTTAATTGCGACTACTGTCCCTTTAAGAAAGAGAACAGGGGGCCTTTTGACGTCAGTGCAGTTGGAGATATTCTTTCATGTTTGTGAAAGGATGCAGCATGAGAAATTTTGATGCAAGCTCCCATTGCTGTGGATGTTATTGTGTTGTAAAGCGGTCACCTCGCTGGAAGCATTTACACACAGGAATCAATAGCACTCAGAGAGGAATCGGCTGTTAATGACTGTTATAGGGGCTAGGGGCATGGCAGTAGGTTTAAGTGGCTACACTGGCTTGAATAATAATGAACTTTGATGTCTAAAGGTGGTGACATGTTGTTCAAGTGCAGGCAAAGCATCCATAGTGAACAAAAATAGACAAATATGTCTCACTGATGTGTGTTTCCTTAGATTATAATTATGTAATCCTCTGAGCACATCTCAGTGAATGACACATAAAACCAACATGCCTGTGCACTACACAGAAATGTCTGCTTATCTGGAAGCGTGAACCCTTTTAAAAGGTGACTAAGCGATGTCTAGAAAGCAGATGACAGTTTACAGTCATGCAGACTGCCTGCTCCTACTTTCCATCCTATTTACCAGCCCTGCCCACTCTGCCTGTCTACAGGCTCTCTTTTCCTCTGACATCCCTCTGTTCGTCAACTCCCTCTCACAAAGCGAGAGACAGCCGCAGACATTCTTGTTCTCCTACTATTGAGCCTTTGTCCCCTGTACTGACCTCTCTTCCGAGCTGTGGCTTTAGATCCCAGTGCAAAGGGGCTGCCGTCCCTGGATCCCCGTATGAGTGTCTGCACAGTTCCTACTGCACGGCAGCCCTCCCTCCCCCATGCTATGCCTTTTTATAGCGAAGCTTAGCCCACAATGTATTCTGGGTAAGAGGGAGGAAGAACAGAGGGGAGGGGGGGGGTGCTGCTGAACAGAGGAAGCGGGTGAAATTAGAGGCAGTGAGACTCGAGGAGGGCTCTGTGACAGCTGTAGAGTATATTCGTACTGCTTCATGTTTTCTGGCTTATGCGTTGTCACTAGGTTTTCTTTTGGGTATCTATTAAAACCAGGATTTGTGCTGCAAGATCTGCACACGTTTAGGAGGAAATAAGCTTAAAAAGGAGGGATTATCTGCCAACAACACATGATCAAGCTAATATTGGCTAAATGCGATGAATAATTGTGATCCAAATGAAAGTTTTCGAAGCAGAAATATTGTCACAGAATGGGAGCAGAGTAGTCATGTTGGAGCAAGATGGAATTATTCACAATGGTTAATCTAATATTGACTTAAGCACCTCCACTGCTAACAAGAAATTACTTGTAGGATAGGTTTCTTTGTTTCTTAATAAATGCTTTACATTCCTACTCAACCTTGGTTATGTAACTGCAGTTGCAGTTGGCCAACAAGTTTGGTTAGTCCTTTGTGTGTTGTTCCACCCAATACTGCTTGAGAAATCCAATTCAGTTCAGTGGATTGTGTAGCTTTGAGATAGATCTAAAATTCACACTGTGTGAGTACAAACACACTGTGTGCTGGCATTACTGTGCCATGAAAAAAGATACTTAACAAGAGGAAGTAGTTTATAGAAACTATATAAAAGCAGTCCAATTCAAAACTAAACAGTAGCCACACAAACATCTGAGACATTTTATTAAAAGCTTGAAGGAACATTTTCATGTCCTCAAAAGAAACATAAATACAAAATATATTTATATGTACAAATTATGGCAAAAACAATTAGAAGCGTACCAGGTATTTTCTAAAAATGTTAATTCACAAAAAGACAGAGAAGTAATATATTAACTGTAGCTCCCAATGTGTTGATTATCAAAGAGAGATGAATCAGAAATGACAAGATCTGCCAGGGTTCACATATCAATATTGTTAGGATTCAAATAAGCTTTGAGACACAAATAAGGTATTCACTACTTTTTGAAATAAAAGTAAGCCTCAATGTCAAATATTTTTAGTACCATATTATTTCCATTATAAAATGTTCTGTGCAGCGAATATTTTTCAAGCTCTTGAGCAGTTCAAGCTTTGTTTCTGTAGTTTGTACCTCTTGCTTATTTTGTAACAGCGACAGACTGGAAATTACATTTGGATCTGATTTCGATAAAGCACATTAAAGTTTATGAAATGGTTTGCAAAAATCTCCACATTTATGGTACAAATGCACAAAACGAGAAAATGTTTCAACAGACAGCAACCTGTTAATTCACAGAGGTAATAAAGGTTCTTGCCACAGAGAGGCAGTATACTAGCAACACAGATTAGTGTTATGGCATTAGACTCTCCAAAACTATCAGTCAGCCTCAATGTCACTGTTAATGACAGTAAGCAGCTGTTTGCTGTAAGATGTTTAAATAAGCAGCTGAAAACATTACTTCAAAAGTTAGGCAGAAACATTAAGCATAAATTACCACACATCTATGAAATAAACAGCTATACCACATAATTTGCTCAGTAATCTCAATTACTGTATAATATGTAAAAAGATTATCTTTTTTAACTGCATAAAAATAGCATTTATGTGGTAAATCATACTTCATAGTTTTCAATTCAAACAAACACTATGTTACAGAGGAGGAAAAAATGCAGTCTGGTTTTTCCATTACTGAGAGTTTAAAGTCACCAAAGCAGTTTTGATCGACATTAGAGGGGAAACCTTAATACTGTTACTGAACAAATAACACTCTTCTATGAGTAGTAGAAATCACAAGAAAAAAATGGAATGAAAAACGCAGCTTAGACCGGCGAATTAGTGAAATCAATTTGTCTAAAATGAACAGAAATATTTGTCTTGTTATAAAACTTAAAGTGACCTCTTGTCATTTTAAACAATACTGTTTCTAGAAGAGAAAAAGAGACATTTGTGACCTCCACCACTCATAACAACTCAACTTTCCATATCATACTGGATGCCTATCATCTAACAATGCAGAATACAATCTTGGGTCTGAAATGGGTCATTCTGATTAAGGCAGTAGATTGAGTATATACACTGTATCTCATGTTTGTTGTTGAGTCATCTCAAACTTTAAACACTTGATCCATCATCCAGTCCCAGCTGTTTTCCCAGTATATTTACACATATTTAGTAAGTTATACATCAAGCAACATTTAACAGGGCACCACCTATTGCACATGGAATTTATCTTATTATCAGAAATCTTGTTAGTTCACCCTTCAGTGCTCTTTTTAAATGCCAGCTCATCATTTTTCCTTTTATTATTTTTTTATTTCTTGTTTCTTCTGCCATTATTTTTCTTTGACATGAAAATGCAAGAATTTATTAAACAACTCCTAGCTGGAAAAGCCACCAGGGGGCTCTGGATCAGGGGACTGGGGGCTGGCCTGGTCATCTGAGGGTAGCTGAACGCGCTGCTCATCCATACGCTTGGCCTGTACTCTCTGAATTAGACTGAAGAAGTCTTCGTCAGGCACTGTAGGAGCATGAGGACCGGCTTCGGGTGGGGAGCACCGCTGGTCATCAATCCTTGAGGACTGGAGCAAGAAAGATAAATGCATTTAGTGAATATCATCTCATTTATACATGGTGCGTCATCGGTTGAACTCAATTATATTTACAAGGAATCTATCAAGTCTACCACTTTTCTACGTTAAACTCCTCGTTTGTTTAATTGTGTCCTCACCTGGCACTTTATGAGCATGTTGAAGAAGTCATCACTGGGTTCTTGATGATCTCCTTCACCAACCAAGTGTCCCAAGTTGTTGTGGGTAATCCTAAGACCTGGAAGGTTACCAACATTAACACGCTGATCATCGAGACGACGGCTCTGAGAGCTAGCAATCAAATCAAACAGTTCCTCGGTCTGGGGTGAAGTGGTAATTGCAGGATCTAAGAGGTGAGAGAAAGGAAAGTCAAGTTTTAAAGAGATACATTTTCACCTAGTGCCGATTTATCGCCATTCAAATTCCTGACCTATCATCTCATTCAGATTTGGTGTGTTCGTTGCGCCCTCTCCGTTGTCACCATTCTGTTGGTCATCAAGATGGCAGCGCTGGTCATCCATGCGGCTACTCTGAAACTTGCTAAGGAGGTCAAAGAAGCAGTCTTCATCAGAGGGGTCACGGCCCAGCTTCTGCAATGGGAAAAGTCTCACTTTAGGTCAGCACAAGAAAAATACATGTTTATTTGAAATGAACATCCTCTTTATGCGACTGAATATGAAGCTATTTGTAGAGGAATCTGAGCCAGCTGCAAGTTAGTCCATGTTCCACTTGTCTTTATTTGTCAATGATTAATCTCATGAGGGTTTATTTGAAGAATTTTCTGTATCAGTCAACACATGGTAAGGGAGTTTGTTGAATGTTTGTAGCATCAGAAATATATTCCAAGTTCACAACATGTTTGTATGGGTTACTTTCTTGTATTTCATGATGATGCTAATTTGACTCTAGATCTAGAAACATGGATCTTCAGGTAAAATAATTAACCTATATGCCAATATGAGTTGCATAATGAAGATTTCCAAGATCTTATGAGGAGAAATAAGCTTAACTCACAAGGGATGGTCCTGGTGAGAATACCTTGGCCTAGATACTGAAGGTGATACAATGTCATGAAACAAACATCTGCAGCTAATGAAACAACCCATGCAGCTGTATATGTGAAGACATACAGTCTCTGCTTTAGAGAGAGGTGTATACGGTAATTATGACAATAAAAATAGAAAACACTGCATGTTCATAATTTCATATTCAGACAAAAACAATTAAATCAATCAATTACTGACCAACTATGTACACCATACTAACTCCCCACTGCTTGACAGCCTCATTTTTATTGTTTGTTGTCAGAAAATAATCACAGTGGAGCGGTCTTATCACACCGACCACATTCAGCCAGAATCACAAAGTCAATAATGTGTCCTGGCTTCAAAACTAGAGTGGATAATTTATGTATGAAAGCTGTCAAAGCAACTCATAGCTAGCAAAGCACATGTGGAATTTATAATGTTTGACCAGCACTACTGAAATATTCTGGCACTTAGGCTGCGATATTATGACAGCTAATCTACTGCAGAAGCAATAAAAAGACTGAGTTACATGGAGTCAAAACAAGAATTCACCTGCAGAACCAAAAAAACTATGAAGACATCAAACTGCTAACAAACCAAAGATGAAGATAAAGATAATAATTTCGCTCTATCTTTAAATTAAATAGCACACTACTAAACATCAATATGTTGGATAATATAGTACAGTATGTAATGACTATGCTCAAAGATGCAGTTTTAACAGTTAAAGGGAAGAGGTGACTAGACCTGTTTCATACAAAGTCTATCACAAATCAACAACTTGGATGGTTTTAAGCTCTCTCACCTTCAATGTATTTTTTTTAAAAAGAAGAAATTAAACTTCAGTATTACTGGTCAGTTCACAAAGAAATTTTTCAATTATAGTGACATACTTTATCTAAGCTTGAGGCAACGCTTAATTAAGTCAATGCAATTTCCAGGAATCGATTTGTAGATTTGTTGCTGTATCTCTTTTTCCATCAGGTGGAGCCTCTTGCTGTTTAATGACATGAAGTGAGAGGCATGGTAGCCCACAAGGGTCATATAAACTGTAAAAAAAGCACAACCCCTCTGAGTTCAAGTGTTTAAAACAAAGTTATCCCTCTTGCTCTGCAAACTGTGGCAGTTGTGTTGATGAATCCTGCAACATAAAGCTGTGAAAATTCCCCTGCAGTTGTGTGGTTTAGTTAATCACCAGATTCTCATGCCAATACTAAACTAAGGTTCTTTTAATGCACACACAAGCCGATAGTTAAATGTTTGTAAGCCCAGAGTAGCTATAATCACTGGCAATGCTAACAAGCAGCATGACATAAAATTCACGTTTACAGAATAAGCCGCTCAGTCGTTCTAAGAGTTCTTATATTTTTTCATGAAGTATATCTGAATTTTAGAATAATCTCAGCACAATTTATGCAAAACTGATTCTGACTTCAGTTGAAGTTGTGTGAAAATACTCAGTGCATGTTCAGACAACTTTAAATGACAAATAAAAAACATCCACTACATTATAAAACATGAATGTATTGAAATGTCAATAAAAAGTCCCAGGGTAGTTTAATGGAAGCGCGAGTCAAGTGAAGCCAAAAAGCTTTGAACATGCTGGTGATTGTTTTCAATAAATCTCGCTTTAACAATCAAGAAGCTGTTTGACTTTACCTCTCCTGGATTTTAATAAACATGGACGTACACTTAAATATTTACCAGTGAAACTACTCCATTATACCACCATTCCACAAAAAGAAGACTATGATGACATTAACACCAACCAGCGGATGAGGCTGAAATTATGTTGTAAAGTAGGTCAGCAGACATCAAATTTCTAACAGTTCTATTGTTGGATTCACTTTTATTTATCTAAACGGGGAAAACTCTGCTCAAGCCAAAGAAAAGAAGTTCTTGACCTAAGCTTTGCATGCACACGACACCAGGCAGAACTATCTGTACATGCAGTAAAACCTTCAACTTGTGACATTCCCCCTGGAATACAATGCATATGTTGTTATTTGAGCTATAAGACACAAGTGAAACATCTTACCAGTGGTATTACTTCTAAGTCCACTATATTTCTTTCCTCTTTCAGCTCCTTTCTTTCTGTCTCACTCTGTCCACACCTCCTTCTCCCCTGCTTTCACCCCCCACTTTACCCAATCGCTACTTTCCTGCTACACGATGACCTCCCTCTGATTTCCTATCCTCCTGTATCCCTCCGTTCCAGCCCTCTTTTAAATGCATACTATCTCCTCCTTTCTGTCCCTCTCTCTCTCCCCCTTTCTCTCTCTCTTTCTGCTGCTCTATGGCAGGCCATTTTTGTCCTGTTCACCCACTGTGGGAAAACAACTCATTATGGGAAGCTGGGCGTTTGACCCTGTGGGGAGGGTAGCAGCTCTGTGATCAAGGTCACATTATCAGCTCAGAGGGAAAGCTGGAGTGGACAAACGGGAGGAGGGGAGTAAAAGGGTAGAAAGATGAGTGTAGTTATGAATACTCCCCTTACTAACAGCCACTGCCAACACTGAGCAACTGCTCTCAGTTTACAAAAACCAACCAGTTTTGCACTTTTAAAAGTCCAGCCAATTATAGTAGTTGCTTAGAGCCGTTTCTGTTCTGCGTCCTTGGCCTCATGGTCTCTCACTTCCCTCCCTGTGATGTCCAATTAATCAAGTAGGCCAAAGTGACGGAACAAGAGAGAAAGGAACATGTGATGATGAAGAGAGAATGAAAACAGGGAGAGACAGTGAGGAGAGTAGAGACACTAAGTGATAAGAATCAGAGTGAAACTTATATGACCAATCGGTTTTGTCACATGTTGCAGTATGTCCTAGATTTGTTATTAGTTTAAAGTATTAATTACAAATGAAAAACTTAGGTTTATTTATTTATTTTTTGTTAAAAAGAAATATGCTTAAATTCCAGTTAATTTAAAAAAAATTTAATTAAGAGGAATTTCCACCTAGTTGTTTTTTGGCTTCACAAGTAACTTTGCAATCCACATTATGTTTGTCCTCACTTCAAGTTTAAAACGGAACAGGAAATCTGTGTTCCATTTAGAGGATATTTAGCTTTGTGCATATTCTGCATCTAATTAGAAAGTACCAGAAATGTGCATGATATAAACTGTTTAAGTTATATTGTCATTGACATATTTAACGATGACATTGCTCTGAAAACAAAATAAGATCAGAGATCTAAATCCAATATGACTGATGGGCTGGATGTTACTTTGAAAGTGTCAGCTTCATAAATGACACACTAAGTCAATCATTTCCCCCCCTATGTCATAATGGTGTTATTTGTGAGATGAGCTCCTCGTGATCCATGTGCTGGTGTTCATTTTGAAAATGATTCCATAATTAAATAGATACTAGTTTTTTGCTTCCACTGAGGTTGCAAGTACCCCTCTCCAGCTTAACCTCCCGTCCACATACATACACTTTTGACTCCAGCAAGCCAAAGATGGTCACAGTCAAATATCAAGCAACAAATTAAGATGTGAAATTGCAATCTATATTCCTAGTTTAACTCTACAACAGAACACAAAGTTGTCACCTTGACAGATGATGATGCTTCATTTATGTCAGCTACAATTTAACATGGATACTTCGAAGCAGATTAATTACAAACTGACAGCTGTCTCTGGGTTTTATGTTATATGTTTTATGCAGTTTTATGTCACAAATTCCGTACCTTAGTAAATATGTTTGAAACTCAACTTTCCGTTACTGAGATACAACACTGACTTATACGCACTGTAACAGAAGGACAAATCAGCTCACTTATTTCTGTTCTTCTAGTCAGATCATCACAGAGCCTCAATATTTTAGCACAATATCTATCTTTTACATGGTTCCCACTTTTTCTCACCCAGCTTAACCTAATAAAAAACTGTTGAAAGATAAGCTTTCTTACTAAATCTTTGGTTCAAAGCAAGCTAAAGGAACAAAGATACAGTAAAAGCATGAACTGCTACTGTATATATGTCACAAGCTGTGAAAGAAAGCCATCAAGTGGACTTTGAGAGCTTTTTTGTCACAAGTCATTCCAGAAATAGCAGGCATTGAAAAAGTGACATTTAAGAATGGGCATGCTTTAGTACGATCAAGATCAAAAAGATTTACTTCCGGATTTCATTTCTTCTCATGTGAGATTAGATATTGCAATCTAGCTCCCTTTTCGTTTTCCTTAATTTTCTTTATTAATATATCTTTTTTTAGCCTGTTGGCCCACTGATTTCAACAATTAGCATTGTGACAAGATCAAATGTAGCTTAGAGGCCAACAACTGTGTGAAGACAGTGGCTGCAATCAAACATGATTAAAAATCTAATTCCCAGCAAATTGAGTAGGGCTGCAAAAAAAGCTCACTTTTTCAAGGTTGCTGACGTGTTGAGACAAATCACATATTGAAAGGTTTATAGCCTAACAGATATACATGAAAATTAGTGTTATGCAAAATTTAAATAAACAAAGCAGCGACAACGAGCATTGATAATTACTTGTAACATTGAAATGCCACCTGTAATGCTGCAGCAAGGCAGATGTGAGGTAATAGATCTAATACAGCAGTAAAGCTAAAACCACTCACAGGAACTGGAGGCGGGACTTGTACGGTAATGTCATCAGTGTCAACAGGAGAGTCCAACCAGGGCCTTTCATCTGATGACTGACTGTCAGAGTAGCCTTTTCTTCTACCAGGCTGTGACAGCTGATTCTTGGACTTCCTTGGTATACTTTCTAAGGTTTGGTTGTCACCGTTCTGTAGTAACAGAACAGACTGTTAGAGACTGTTAACCACCAGGGGAGGACACACTCTTCACATTTAAGGCACATTTTCTTTATAATTAGTTAAGTCACCTTATCTGAAGAGTACTTCCACAGTTCTACGCTGTCCATGCTGTTTCGCTTGGTGATTTTAGGCCTTGCTCCTACAAAAAATAAAAACAAATATACACATAACATCACATCTGGTTTAGATGTGACATTTCATAACTTTAGAATCTCTCACACAGCCTAAAATGGTTTTATGACTTGATTTAAGCTTGCCATCTGTATACCCCTCCCCCCCTTTTTTTTCAGTAGTCTAATGTCAGTGGTGGTCTCATGATGTTCCATGTGGATATGAGGCAGACAGCCAGGCAAACAAACTGAATAAGCATCTGTTTGCCATCTCTGCTCCAAAGAGAGAAATGTAGGACGAGGGTGTGAGTATCTGCCCTGAGGAGGGTTCACGAACACAAACAACACGCAAAGGCTAGAAGGATTGTGCAGATATTAAAGCTTTTTCATCTTCTATTATATATTATATAACAGCCCAAATGTGTGAGGCAGTGAATTTCTTTAATAATCCGCTAAAAAAAAAAAACTACAGAAACTTTCTGACATATTTAGCCTCGGTCTAGACATAACAAAGACACCGTCTCATCTTAAGTTAGTTTTACATTTAGTACGGTCACTGTGTACACACAAAACAATCTGGTTAGTTTACTCAGGCCCACAGATGTTGTTTGTCAAATACAAAATTAAAAAAAGCTGAATTTATGCAGTGTTGAAGTCATTCATAAGTGTTTGTTTACCAGCGAGATCAGCAAAGGTTCAACTGGATTTGAACTCAGATCTGTTTCTAAATTGATGATGATTGTTGTTTGCTCTCACATACATAACTTCCATACGCTGCCTTAACCACGGCATGAAGACGAAAAACATACAGGTCCATCTTTCAGACACTCATACATGCGTTGCAAAGAAACAAGGGTGGGTCTTTTACTGTGTCCCACCTTTCTATTTCTATGAGTTGCATGATTAGCGGAAGACTGGTGGTAAAGAGCGATAAAATAGGGAGGTTGAATCTCCACTTTAGAAAATCCTTCCTTTTTTCCTCAAATAATTTAGTTTTTACTTCTTTTGCATGTCTATGAGTATGAATGGTGAATGGCTTATAGGATGTAAGCCCAAATGTCGCAGCTGCTGCAAAATCAAAAGGATTTTTATAAGTTTAAGAAATTCAAATGACTTATTTCTGTCCTTGTTTTGCTCTATAATATTTAAAAGTTATTATAAGGCAGAGATGATAGAAATTAGCCATTCTTATTCAGCCAGCAAATACTGAATCCAGCACTAAATAAATCCAGTGCTAAACAGCACCAACTCTGTCCTAAATAAACACCTACATCAGAGGTTAGGGGCGCAGTTTTGGAGAACAACCAGGCCACCTGAAATGATGTGACCACCAAGTTTAAAAATTCAGATTTACTGTACCGTTTAGCCCACTTTCCTCAAGCAATAACAATAAAATCTGAGCTGTGTCTTAAATGAGAGGAAAAACACAAGCTGAGTGTTCCCTATTTTCCTGCTATGGGCTGTATGAAATCACTGTTTACAGATGAATTATTTCTAAACAGTGTTTACAGTTGTTTATTATCACTGGCCGGTGTTTATAGATCCCACTCTACACCACATGTATAAATCCTGTTTATATCACTGTCCATATATACTGAGTAGTGTTTGGAAACATCAGTTGCAGGAGCTGCTCACAAACACCAACTACTGTTTAAAACAGCATTTAACAACCAGACAGGCAACATTCAAACATCTGTTTCTTGGGAAAATTAAACAAATGCAGGTTTTTTTAGTTTTTGTTAAGATAAACTGCTTGGCATGGATTGAAGAAGGGTCAAACATGTATTGGGGGAGAGATTTGAAGTGATGTTATAAGCTGGAACTTCAGTGAACCTCTCTCATGAAGGACTCTGGAAGGCTCTCTTTTATCAGGCCTACCTACCTTGCATCTCAAACTCTGAACTGGAGGGTGAGAGATCACTCTCATTGAATCCCAGGGCCTCCATCAGCTGCTCCACATTCATTCTGGCTGTCAGCTCCCCATTTCTGTCTCCAATCTAAAGATGATAAAGAGAGACAAATAAGAAAGGTCAAGAGTAAGAGGCCATCACCAGAAAATAAAATAATTTATTTTAGAGTTTGTTAGAATATCTCACCTCTTTGGAAATTTCCAGGTGCTTCCGGGCATAGTGGAGAGCTTGTTTATGGTTCCCTAATGATGCATATGCATTTCCAAGACTCCAGCAAGCACGGCCCTCGCCAACCCTTTTGAGAAATTAATACACTTAATAATCTTTAAATCTGCTTCTGTGTTCATGTATTGGATTTTCTTTATGCTCCTTCTACCTGTCAGTGAGCTCTTGAGCGATGTACAGGTGTTTCAGATGATAGTCTATGGCCCTCTCGTACTGCTGCAGAAGAGTGTAGGTGTTTCCCAAGCTGTAACAGGCCTGAGCCTCCACCACCTGGTCCCTCAACTGCCTGGACAACTGCAGAGTTTTTCTACAGCAGGAAAAGCAAAGGTGTGGGGAATGAGTCCAAATAGGACTAGTTTCACTTCCTCCTCCCTCCACTAGATGTCAGGCTGCACTCTCTCACCTGTAGTAATCAGTGGCTGCGTTGAACTGTCCCAGGAATATCAGGGCATTGCCAAGGTTACTGTAGGCACGACGTTCAGCTGCTTTGTCCCCAAATTCTTTGGCAATAGATAATCGCTGTTAATGGGAGGGAAAAAAAGTTGGAACAACATGAAGACCATATTTTATACTCTGACCCAACTTAGTTTCCCTGGTGAATATTACTATAATTTTGAATCTTACTGTAAACTTGAGAGAATTCTTTTTCTTTTTTGACTCAATACATAAGCAAAGGCAGTTACACAAGGTCAAGCTGCACACTGTTTTGGGAACCTCATTATTCTGACCAGAGGTGCTGCTGCAGCACTGGTACATCAAATCTCCCCATCTGATTCCCTATACAGGTAGAATGCTCTCCCTTGTCGCACACTGATAGATGGGAGAGGAGAGGCTGGTTTCTCTCAGAAGGAAAGAAGTGGTTTACAATGGAGAGTGACAGGAAAACACAGGGAGGGAGTGCCTGAAGCTATACTTCCAATGATTCACCGAGGACCAATTTCCTATTTTCTTCTTTGTGAGCACAACAATCTGAACATTGTGTGCTGGTAAAGCATGAGATGAACTGTGGTACATTTAAAAAAATACAACTTGGTAAAATTTGCTTCAATTAAAACTTAAAAGGCCAGTGCAACTGCTGATTTTGCGCAACAAAAAATCCTGCGTTGTGATTGAACACTTCTTTTTGTTTCCAGGCAGAGCCACACCTAGCATCTTCCCAATTTGCTTTAAATCTGACTAAACAAAATTTGATATATTGAAATGACAAAAGGAGTGAAGTATTTAAATGAGAATCAGTCCTCCTCCACTCTTAAACAAACTGAGTCTTGTTATTTTGCATTTTATCCAGGGTAACATCTAAGCAACTTCTTTTCAGTAAGTAGTTAACATATAGTTTACTTCTTCACTTCTCCACTTCTTCACTTCTACTTCTTCACAGAGCAAAATTAGATTAACTTTAGTCTGTAGGAGCATAAACACGATGATAAAATACTTTGATTATAACAGAACAGCAGGTTGAATTTTACAGTCATCAACTGTTTGTATCTGGCTTGCATGAAATTAAAACATTTTGTCACATTGACAAGCTACTAAAGACACCCATGACTGTACGAGGCTGATAATTTCCGACGCGTTTGTACTACACTGGTCACATTTTGATGTTGGTAAGCATCGCAGGTTTCTCACCTGACGGTGAAATTTGATAGCTTCAACAAAGTTACCCAATAGGTAGTGGGTGTTGCCAAGGTTCCCATAGGCCCGCCCCTGAGCAGCTCTGTCTCCGAGTTCTTTGACCAAACACAGGTTCATCCTGCAGAAGCAAGTATAAACATTAACTACCAGCCACTAAATGTTAAACATAACTGCTAGAACTACTGTATTCACTCTGTCAGTACAAATCAGTCAATGCCATTTATAACCTTTATACTTCATGCAATAGAGGCTTTTTGCACATACAATAGTTAATATAATAATATACTTATACTCTGTATCCCCAATTAAACTTTTGTTTTATGAAAAAATGACTTTAATGTGGCACATGTGATTTATGAGGGGGTTTTGAAAAGGCTCCATATTCTATAAAGAAAACAAGATATTCCATGTGCATAGTTGGGAATTAAATTCTCTTTGTAAAACTGCAGATCTCCTCTGCTGCTGAAGAGGATCTTGTTGAAATAATACAGTAGCTTATTTTGTGTGTCCTAAAACTGGACCTTAAGGCAGAATGAAATAATGGAACCGCTGTGAGCAGAGAAACAAATGTGAGCCAAGAGTATAACAACAGGCAAAGAAAATACATAGAGTGGGAGGTAAATTACTCTGTGGCGGGATGGAGATTAAATAAAACTTTTTGCAACAGTTTAAAGTAAGATGTGGAGAAAACTGATACAACTTTTTAACTGACTGCAATCCAGCTGTAAAGATAGTTGCAGGGTTTAATGAGAGGCTTTGGGGGAGTCTAGTAAATGTTATTTTGTATTTGATCTAAACTAACTAGTCCATAATCTTGCAAGCTCAAATACACAAGACATTAAGTCACATCAAGTTCAGACTTGTTGACAGGCACATACTTAGATTGTAAAGTCAGGGTACAAAATGTGTGTCTTCTCTTAGATCCTTTAAATGTTTCCCTCCATATTATTTCACATGTAAAATGCATTTAAACAGATTCATGTACTGAGCATACATTGTATTTTAATATTTTACCTTCATAGCTAACCATGTGACTGATTTCCAGTAAATTTTTGACAATACATACTCGTAAAAGCCAGTAGCTCTTTGTAGTGTCTCTCTGACATCAGGAGGCAGGTCCCCTGGTTCCTGGGTGCAGCCCCACAGCTGCTGTTTGCCCTTTGCATGAAATACGTTCCCTATGTTATAGAGAGCTCTGGCTTCTCCAACCTGCAACACAACAGTAAAGCCAGATGAGTTTAACACAAAGTGTGCTGATAGTCGGGTTGTTACAATCCTCCCTTTGTTTATTTGTGTGTTTTCAGTTTGTCTAGACAGGCAATGCCTTGTTCGTAGTGCAACATGTTACCTTGTCGCCTTGCTCCTGAGAAATATCCAGATGCCTTTGACAGCAGACAACAGCCTCATCAAAGCGTCCCAACACTTTCAATGTGTTACCAAGGTTACCACTTGCTTTCCCTTCTCCAATTCGGTCTCCTATAGTTCTAAAAAAGAAAAGAAAGAAAGGAAATATATTTTTGATTTGGTGGTGGAGACAAAGATGGATCCCTTTTACTAATCTGTTTGTCGAACAGAAACCATTATGGCGCTGGAACAGGGTTTACCGGGGAGAATCAAGAAGGTACATATGTCATTTTATTTGCTTACTCGCAGGAAGCAGATCCCAGTGGTCCTGGTGATACTGTAATGCAACAAGCTAAATGTCCCTGGGGTCTTTAATCACTTCCCTGCTGAAGTACCAGCTGCACTCACTGCGGGACGGCAGATTACTTACCATTTAAATATCCTACTGGTAGTGGTGGACTTTTACTATACAATAGTCCCTCCATTTTTTCTTCTAAATCCACTAACTCACTGTCGAATAATTTATATTCCTGACGTCTTTTTATGAAGCTAATTGTGTAACTAAATACTTGTGAATGTGTTACTGCAAGGCTGCCAGATTTTTGCTATAACTACAGCATCCTGATCTCAAGAGAGCTATTGTCTCAGACTCTGAGAAACAAGTCTGAGTCCAAAGCAGAACAATTCAGACCAATCAGTGTATGTTTCCTTTTCCTTTTTTTAAGGTATGATAATAGTCATAAAGATAGAACTTGGGGTAGAGTATGTTATTTCTTAAGCGACATTTGTGGAGTATCTTTTAACTGAAAGTAGTCTAAAGAATGATGCTGTAGCCTTTTTTATCACTGATAAGGATGCTTTGAATTTTAACTCGACTGGCTCCAGTAAGACTGACATTTATAAGTTTGATCTACAAACTGTTCTCTGGGGAGCTGGCTTATAAAATTAACTGATAAACTTCTGTTGCTGATTAAAACAAAATGTTATAAACTTTTTTTTTTTCCAGTTTAATCAACAAACTTGTCAGTTAATCAAAGACTGGTCAATTCTGCAAACAGCACAGTTACAGTATGAGACTGAGAGCTCACCTGGCCAAAGTAAGGTCATGTTTGTGGTACTCCAGGGCTTTCCCATACTCCTTGAGGTAGAAGTAGGCGTTGCCCAGCTGGCTGTAGATGGCGCTGAGAGTCTTCAGGTCTTCTGTCCCGACCTGCACGGCAGCTTCGAAAAATGTTGTTCCCCCTTTAAAGTCCCCGGCTTTGCACAGCCGCTCTCCTTCCAAAGCCAACTCCAGGCAGGAGGCCTCCATCCTGAATGGCACACACACAGGAAAAGTAAAAAATCAGCACACATGTAACTGCACAATAACCGACAAAGATGTAAAGTAATATGGATATTTTTACAGAGGAGGTGCAACTTCATCTCATGTTGAAGAACAGATTGGAACATCTCCATGACAACAAGGTCTGTAGTCATTTCTGTGGACTGTTGCCTTAGCAACTGAGTCTAAGCTCTAAGAAGAGCACATCAAGAAGGTGTTGCACTTTTCACTCACTCACACTGCTCGATCAGTCTGTGGCATAGACAGATTATTAATGAAACAAAGATATTGGAACTGCTTAACCTCATACACTGCCAGTGTGACATTACAAGTGAGCTTTTTTTCTGTGTCTAGTGATACTTTTGATTGTTGTTGCCTCAGTTTTATAAATTCACCAATCAATACTTTTCGTAGTTCATGCCACATAAACAAATAAATAAGCTCAAGAATAACAAGACACATATTCCATAAGTAATAAACAGAAGTCATGTCAAACTTCAACTGTACAGTTGACATTGTTTTAGTAATTTAAACTAACTTCAATTTAAGTATCAGGACTGGTTCTGCTGGATTTCAGCACTCCATTTGATCACAGAATCCTGTTGCACGGGCTGGAAAACTGGGATGGACTTTCTAGAGTGGTCCTTAATTGGTTCAGGTCCTTTTTAGAATGTCAGAGTTATTTTCTTACAACAGAGTGGCCATGACTTCTGGAGTCCCCCAGGGGTCAGTCCCTGGACTTTCTCTGTTCAACTTAAATAAGCTTCCTTTGGGTTGAATATTGCAGAACTTTAACATCAATTATCACAGTTCAGCCAACAATACACACCTTTATATGCCTTTATCACCAGATTTCTACAGCCCAACAGACTTACTGTGTCATTGTCTCACTTAAATGAGATGAGAGAGAGAATGAACTCCAACTGAATGAAGAGAAAACTGAGATTATTCTGTTTGGTAAGAAAAAGTAGAGGGTCATCACTGGTAAACTCCTGTGAGACATTATTGCTTTCTCTAGTACAGATTTTTAACAACTCAGAAACATTCACAGAAAGAAGTTTAGTCTTGTTGCAAACAAGTGAAACAAACTGCCGGTGAAAATCAAACTTTAACCAAATGTAGACAATTTTTAATCCAGGTATAAAACATTTATTTTGTCAAGCACTTACTGACTAACCTGAACCCTTTCAGGCTTGGGTTTTGAAGGGACAACTTCTATAACTTTCACCAGTGTTATGTATGAACAAAGTTAGAGAGTTGAAACAGTTTGAGTCTTCTAGATCGTTAGGGAGAGATAGTGTAGACTTAGGAGTCAATAGTCGGTTGGACGGTTTGACAGTTGGTAATTCCTCTGTGTGGGGCTCCTGTGAGGTCCCTCTATGGTAGAGCATAGTGGCTGGAAAAAGTTTTTCAGATTTTCCCACCTATTTCTAGCCAAAAGGGGTTATGTAGACTCCAAGCATCAGTGTCTTCCCAAGGAAGAAAAAGTCTAAGATGCAGTCTTTAAAAGAGACGACCAAAAAGAGCTGGACCCACAGTTTTAAATAGTCCTAAAGTATATTTATGGGTAAATAATCCACTAAATGAAATTCATAGTATTGACAATCATAGTCTATTTTACACTACAAGGCCCAAACAGAAAAAAAATTAAAAACTGCTAGTAACTTTAACTTATTTTGCTTTTAATTAATTTAATATGATTTCTTTATGATTTTTAAAGATAATTTTATTTTTATTTTATTGAAACTGTTGCTTTTTCTTGCTGCCTTTTACTACTTGGCACCATCTGCAATGCCTTTAATGTTTTATGAGAAGCACCTTCAACTGTTTAGTAAAGAAAATGTGCTAGACATACAGTATATACCTCCCTCACCTTGTCCAAACAGTTATCACCTTTACAGCTATATGATGCTTTGACCCAAAGGCATAGCTGCTACACTATTATTATGCTCTATGACACATGCAAATAATAATGCGTCATTAGTGACCCATGTAAGCAACACGGTGTCCCGTGTGTACCATGCAGGTACCTCAAAAACATTCCTGCACTCACACACAGTCAGAACCTAAACAGCAGGTCCTAATTTGTGTTCAACCCAAAAAGTATACACACTCCACATTCATTGTATAATCCAGGATAAAGTAAAGACCAGCTAATTTGGTTGCACTTTAAATTCCACCTAAGATTCAAGAAAATAGAGATAAGCAAGGATTATCCTACAATTTAATCTGTTTTACCAAAGGCTCAGTTCTAAAGGAAAAGGATTTTGTTTTAGTTCTTTTAAACTGTGGGGGCTGTTTATTTCTGCCTTAACAATTATATTAATCAATGCAGTTGTGGTTGTGATAAACATTCATTTCAATTAGCAAAGTAATCCTCTTGTCACGTTTTCTCTACACAGCCTAATTTATGCTCCTGCAGGTAATGTAGATTGTAATAAAAACTGCTTCAAAGTAACAAAATGACTACATATGTATTGATGCACTGTACCTGTGTTTTTGCCTTGTTCGTGTTTTGTCCACATACACCTGAAGCTCCAAGTGCAAAGGCCTTAGCATAGAATGAGGTCGGGCTCCACAATGGACCAGTCTACACATGGCCTTCTCTGCTCCAGTCAGAGGGCAAGGCTCAAATGCCATGAAGTTAATATCTAAAACAAGTTATATCAATAAATTCTTTACGTAGAGTTAACAGTTTATGTGTACCATAGATAATATCATGCTAATACTTCAAAAAAATACTAACTGTCCATTTTAAGTTTGTATTGTCAATCAAAAAGATGAAAAGAATCTAATCTCAGCAATCGTGTAGCAAATCTGGAAACAATCAAGCTGGAAGGCAGAACAACAGTCTGAAAATACCCAAGAATAATAATATATGCTTTTTAAGTCTTCAAAAGTCCTTAAAAATGCGAATGTCAATTCTTCTAATCCTGTGGCAAAAACATTTAGTCTGGAATTGTAGCATATGCCACAAAAACAGCTCCTGTTAAACCATCAAAATTCAAACAATGCAAATAACATCAAGATGTTGGGATGTCCACAGCTGTTATGTCCATCAGTTCTTGCGCTCCAGAACAGAAAATTCCCCACTTGTTTGATCCTCTTCAACTTGGCCTCCCTTGCAATAACAACATCTATTACTTTACCTTACAAACCAGTAAAGGAAAGGTGTAACCTGGGGAATATTCCAACCGATAGCAGAGGTACAGTCAATTACAGAAAAGCAAGTTCAAGCTTGACCACCACCTCAATGAGAGACAGATAAAGAATGAGAGACAGAGAAATGCTAATCCTATCACCTGGCCCTCCTGACGAGAGACCATACAGCGCAATGAGTGGCCCTGACTAATCCACCTATCTGCTGACACTCACAGAAACATAATTAGGACAACAGTCAAGACAATTAATCAAGACTGTGAGTGAAGAGGTAAAATACCTATTAAACCAATATAAGTTTTAATGTGTTTACAAGTAAATTAAGATGAACCGTTTAAGAACGTCTTCATAATAAGATATTTTATGGAATATTTTAATTTGCCTATCACTGGATACTTCATATGTTGTTAAGTCTAAATCATAATAAAAAAATAAATTAAAAAAACATCATTGATATCTTTGGATGCAATTTAGCAACAATGTAGAATTAATCACTGAATTAAATGCAATTCTCAAATGATGAAAAATTCAGAGAGCTATTTAAAAAAACTAAGTCGAGAAGACTACTCCTACCACTTCTACAGTGCCCTGGTTTCCATGGCAACTGCTAAATCTATCACTGATATTCTACTTTGTATTTGATGAGACTTATATCAGTCAGTAATCATCTTTACTCCACTATGATGCTGTGCTCAGGGGACATAGATGCATTTCCCATATATCACTATGCAAATAAAATGATCATCAATCAAAACCAAAATTGGGTCTGAATGTGTGTGTTAAAGGAGAAGTCCACTTTTTTGCAAGTGGGGCCTTAATTGTGATGTAAACTGGAGTGTACTGGACACCTATGGTACTTTTTGGAGATTTGGATCCTTCCCTGAGATATTTGTTTCAAACGGCAAACACCAAAACGCCATACATGGAACAGTATTGGGCGTGCGTTTGCAATCCTAAATCAGTTAAAACTCAGCTATTTGTTAAAATGTCTGTGTAAATACCGTAGTATTCATTCCGTCCCAGTGCCTTTTTGAATTTTTACGCTCCTGGGCTGAGATTAAAATGCTATTTTTTAC
>JAVQJG010153196.1:0-11771 GCA_036024015.1 Craterocephalus amniculus
ATTAAAATGAATAGTGTCCACTACAGTATCATGGGTGGATATTGGATCTTTTTAATGTTGCCACTTCAGGGGACACCAGTGAGTCATGCAATACACTGTCACTTACTGTACAAGGAATATTTATATATGTACATTCATATATTGTAATACTGAGCCTTTCTTTTGTGATGAACAGGACAATAAAAATGATACAGCCATAGTTTTATGGAATATCAATATAATAGAAATAGGAAGAGCATATTTAATTAATAATTTTGAATAAACTATCAAAATACATCACACAAATAAAACGTAAGAAGTGATAAAGAAAAAAAAGCATTACTGTACAGTATGTGTGTCTCTGGAAGTCAATTACTGTATGCAAAAAAAACATGTGGCATTTTTTCTTAATAATTCATGTATGAAAGGGATGAACAAAAGAAGAATTTCAATCTCCATTATTTATTTATTTATTTTTTTACGTTCTTGTATGGTCTGTTTTCTCGTGTTCGTTTGTCGTCTTTTGTTTTTTTTTCCGCCGGGTTGGGGAATAAACTTGATGACGTCATGCAGCAATCAGGAAGTGCTATGAAGGCTGGGCTGTCTCATTTACCAACGGCCATGCAGCCTTCTGAGGATGCTCAAAAGGACCAGGCCTCCATAGACTGCTAAGGATGCGACCTTAGAAGGACGCAGACCCTAGAATGAGACACACCCGTAGAGTCTACGGATATTTTAATCACAAGCTGTTACAGAGGAAAATGGGCTTACAGAAAGAAGATGCCCTCAGATAGCCAGCTGATCGGTAACGAGAGGTACTTCTTATTTATACTCTCCCTAAACTTCTGATTGGCTGTTTCCATCACATGATGCAAAACCCCTCCTATACAATCCTCGCCAGGTTTGCTCTTCTAAGCAAACCGTTGGTGTGTCGAGTGAGTCCAACAACTTCTAAACTCTGGTTCATTAATTTTTGTCGTATGCCTTTGTTTTATAGGACTATGCTATTTGAGGACAATTAGTCCTGGTCTATGGGAGTGCAGTAAAGAGTAACCTTATTAAAATAAAAATGTACATATGCATAATGAAGATATGCAGAATACCATAAATGATACACGTCTAACCTTGAAGCAGATGGACTACAGCAGCACTCCTAAGAACAGGAAACTGAGGCTATAACTCAGCCAGACTTACCAACAGAAAGGAGAAAATGTTGCTTAGATTGATCTCAACTTAAATATGTGCTTTATAAAGTGGTTAGTGAGCTTCTTCAGACTTCATAAAATATTTGCAACAGAGAAACATTTACCTGAAAGAAGCGAAGAACTAACACCCCATGAGATTCTTACATGGTTGCATTGGATCTTAAACATGAATAAAATTATATGACATACAGTACATCATATTTCATAATTAGGAATGAAATTTTTGATGGGACATTTATTTTAACAATCAGCCTATTTTGTTCATTCATGAAGTGTGTATGTGTATGATTTAGCCAACGCCTTTATGGACGTCAGTTAAATACACATTCTGCTTAACTATCTCAGTATGTTAAGTTTAATATTTCCAATTTTTCTAGCAGCAATGTCTTAAGCTTCACATTGGAAACTGCTCCTGAGAGCATACCTGTATAGGAGGGAAGAAAGGGAAATCTTCCACCCCAATGAGAGTGATGGTGTCAGCCTTGCCACCCTTATGGAAAGTCTTTTGGCTCTGCCTCTAAGTGGGATTGTTTACTGTCTTCGCTTATCCACAGCACACAACACTGTTAATGGATCTGCACAGTTTTACTGTGATGATTATTTGAGGAAAAAAGAATTGCTGAGCTTTCATTTCTTGCATTGCCTCAGTAATAACCTAAAATCTTCATTTTCTTATGCCTTTGTCAGGCCAGGCGACAAACAATGACCCACAAGAGAGAAATGGCAATTACCTCTAGAAAGATGTCCACTTCACACACCTGTCACAACACAGATGAGCCAAATCGTAAAAGGCCGGCAGAGAGGGACAAAAGCGATGGAGAACTCCCCCGGTGACCCTTCAGCTTTCATAGTCTCCCAGACATAAAGGGGTCAGTCCCTAGACAGCTCCATGCTTTATCCCTCCCTCATACACTCATTTCTAACATGAACCCTGCCATATTCTTCGATTAGTAGCCGCCCATGTAAGTCTTATTGAGATCAGCATTAAAAATGAACCCCTGTCAAAAAAAGGACACCAAGGTATGGGTGGAATCTGCTTTAGAAGTAAGACATTTGGAAAATATGAATCTTAATTTTATAGGAGGGGGGCTTTTAAATATTTATAAATTAAAAAGAGCAGTTTTTAGTTTTTATCTATTTATAAAATATGTTTTATTTTAAGATTGTATTTCATATTTTACATTCAGAATTATTTCATTTTTGTTCTTTCTTTCTTTTATTTTAAGTTTTAACTTCTTTTTGTGTCTTTTGTTAACAAAGAATTTATTTTTACATTTTTTTCTTAATTATTTTCTATTTCATATTTCTAATGGTGTTGGTTTTTACTATAATTTTCCTTCAATGAATTTATCTCATATTTTTTCTTACAATTTCTGACTCATTATTTCAACTGAATAAACTTTCAGGAAAATGAAATGGGAAGTAATATGAAGAATATTATTCACTTCCAATCAGTGTGATGTGTTTTGATCAGATTTTAGTCAACCTTAGATTTTTGTTGTATATTTGTGGATAATTTGTGGTTTAATTTTTAATGAGATGTGTGACAGTGACTTAAACCTGTACAAATAAAAGTGAAAGGAAGGTAGAATTTTTTAAAAGGCTTATCAGACTCAACGTTTCTGCTGAAAGAACAGCAAATTAAATTTTTTCTTCCAAGGATATTCCTCACATTTAATGCCTTTGCGACAAAAAATAACCTATCATTAGAAAAAACACAGAAACAAGGGAGGCATCAGATTCCATCACCATTTACAACTGCTTTACTCTGGACTTTTGTTCAGACTACACAGGATATGCACAGACCAGTGTTAAAATTTACCCCAAGCCATTGCAAACGGACCAATTGCCTTGTGATTAACGCATAATAAAAGAATGTGATGGCTTAAAGAAGCAGCAGGAAAAGCTGCCCAGTGAAAGATGGGTGCACAACACACTCTGTAATTAAGCCAGTCTGCACTTGATGAAAGTAGATCACACTGGCGGGCCACGGCTTCACAGCCAGTTTGTTTTTACGACATAATTACAGTCCAAATCAAATGAGAAGATTTAATAATGCACCGCGACGAGCATGTGTCCAATGTCAACAGTGACACTGACCCCCCTGAGGCGAGGACATGCGTTTGAGCGTATGTGGGGGGGATGCAGATCAGGCGTCAGGAAGCCCAAAGCAGAGAATCTTCCCCACAATGGCAGCAACCTGCGTCTGCGCCCACCTGGGAGGTCTGACACCGATGGAATTATACTGACAGAAAGGATGAAAGTAGGAGAAAAGAATTTGTATGTGAAATGAAAGGAGGGAGAAGCTTATTTAAAAAGGTGATAATCTAGTTAACGGACAAAAAACAAAGAGGTGAGGAAGAAAGAAAAGAGGTAATGAAAGTAAAAACAAATGAAGAGAGTGAAAGAAGACACAATGAGAAGGATCAGGCCTACATAAGCAGACAGTGAGGGTGTGGCTGTAGCGCAAAGATAAATAAAAGTTTCACCGGAGTGTGTCTTGATAGCGAGGCTTCCACAGAGCTTTTGTGGTGATAACAACAGGACCGCTTTAAAGAAAATCACTACTAATCACGTCGGGTGCTTTCATTGTTCAGCCCATTTACTCCCGAAATATTGTTTGCAATGCGCTCAGCTGGAAAAATAAGCTAGAATTTCCACTTGCCATTAGTTTTCCTGTAGCAGAGGAATCCTGTATAAGGGGCAGCATATAAAGTAACCCAAAGCTGTCATTTCTGTTTTAGGATGGGAGCTGTTTAAAAGCCCGATGACATGACAGCGCTGTAAACGACCAAAACCTCCCAGTAAGAGGCTTTACTGTTTTTCTCTTTCTGGAAGAAACCAAAAAGAAAAACTGCATTTCCTGTGCTTTAGTTACACGTTTGACACAACCACAAAGCCTTTGTTCAGACGGGTCATATCTCCCAGAAAAGAGAATTTTTCCAAGCCGCAGCTGTTGAGTGACCACGCTTGACCACATTGCTTTCTGTTTCCTAACCGCCCTTTTAAGTTGCTTTTCCTCCATCCACCATTTCTCTCCATCCCTGCCTTTTTTTTTTTTCCTTTTCCCATGCTGTTCCCAGGAGCAGGCAGCTGGACCAGATTTATTCCTGTTGCTCCGTCGCAGGGCGAAGTCCTGTGTGCTCTTTGGGCGGGCAGCAACATTTGCCTTGGTACCGGTCAGAGTATGTAGATTAGTAACTGGATATCTACAGAGAGGCCATGAGGCCTGAGCCCTGTGATCCAGTGAAAAGCAGGGCCTCTGTGGTGACTTTGTGGTCCCGTGTGGCTCAGGACGTAAACCGCAATCCCAGCTGACACCCTCTTCCCCGAGGACGTGGTTTTACTCCCAATCCTGATTTCCCATCTCCTGTTAGGCCTCTACCCAGAGCTTTCTGAGGAAGATGCAACACCTCCGTAACAAATGAAGCAAGCCACAAATGAAACAGTTCCCATGTGGAAACTGTGAAACGGGCTGGTGATGGAGAAGTGGCGGCTCTTTAAAGAAAGAATTCGATCAGCATGAGCAAAAACGGGCTTTTTTAAATATAAAAACAAAAATAAACATCAAAGATCTCAGCATTCACCAGCGTTAGTGCATTTTCTCTTATGTAACCTGGTTTTAATCATGAAAAACAACAATAAACCTTTTACATAGTCATGCTGTTCCAACTGTTGTGTCAATAGTTGTGCCATTGCTAGGAGAAGAGCTGCGGTGATTTGACATTTTTTCATTTCTGCTGACCAGAAGACCAGAATCAACATGGCACCCAGATGTCAGCCTTCAGGCATGATACACGCAGAGTAAGGGAAGTCATAATATGCCCTACAAAAGCTACAATCATCTGTTTGTGTGATTTGTAGCAGCATGTTTGATTATTCAAAACAGTTTTTGGAGTAATTATCATATTTTTATGTAGAATCATTCATCATATTCAGACTCTTAACGGTTTGTTGTGGGTGGGAAATGCTGGCAAGTGTTAAAAATGCCTCCTGATTTGCCTTTTTTCTCAAACAAACCAACTTTGCCCAAGTCTCTTGTCTTCACTCCTCTATCTCCACCCTGTTGTCGCTCTTACTTGAACTTTCTCTCTGTGGGAACACACACCCATCACACATGCATTATTTCTGCCGTGCTATCCAACGGCCTGGAGGCTCAAGTGAGGACAGACTTGAGTGCTGTTGGCTTCCCATCAAGAAATACCTGATGGTCGCTTCACTCATGCCAAGACTCATTTCTGAGGTATCAGACAGCTAACACAACTTTCAGGAATAAAAGCCATGAATCACATTCAGAGTAATATGTTTAGTGAAACCAAAGGCGTTGCTGTAAAGGCCCATTTATGCTCGACGCAGATGACGGATACGGAGACGCACGGAAAGTTTCGTCCGCCTTCTGCGTCAATTATGTGCTGATGTGGTGCGTTTTTTAGGCTCCTTGCGCATCCTTCACTCGACGCAGAAGATGGATTAATACCACCGGAAAGCGCGGTGTCTGTGTTGACTATAGAAGAAGAATGAAGACGGCGAAAAAACATTAGATGTTGCACAAGCTTACAAGGCGCTACAAGTATTGGTGAAATAACTTTATAGCACTGCGTTTGGGCCGCAAACCGATGTCTGAAGCTAACATCGTATCGCGGAGTTTACAATAAACTAAGCACTGCCCCGTAGCGGAGGTTAGCCGTAGCAACAAAAACAATGCATGGAAGTATGAAGACAGCGACGCATGAAGACTTTTGGAACTGATGTCCACATTTACGTCTGTCAGGGAGCATAAATGGGCCTTAAGAGTCATCCCTGAAGTTAAGTTTTCATGGAAACTTTTTTAATGCGTGTGCAGGTATCCTGGCTTAATTTTTAATTATATTAGGTAGATTATGATCAAGATTCTTACCGTCATTCTGTGTCTTGTCTTGCCCCCAAAGATGTGGAACACAAGCTAACATCATTCCTCCCTGGCAACTTGTTGAATATTTCTTCACTTTAAAACATTTTACATTTTCTCCATAAAGGATTTTATTTAAGATTTTATCTGGTGTCCATGCATTAAACACAGAAGATGGGCCTATATGAGACATTTTATTAGAATACCATTGAATAAACAAAAATCTGGATGTGTATAAGCAGGCAGATCACAAAGCAAGTTATTCTGAGCGATGCACAGGTTCCTTTAACATTTATATCATTTATAATATGACTTTTAAATAACGTTTTTAGGGATAATCAGAAAAAGCCTCTATTCCTTTTTTGAATATTGTCTGGTCAATCAAAGAAGCTTCCGAATATTTGGCCCCTTAATATTGCACATGCTTTCTGTCTAAAGGAAGTTTGGAGAGGTTGGCTACTGGTTCCTTTGTTACGTAATGTTAAACTGCTAATAGGGGAACTTCATATCCATTTCTGTGGATGGGAAAACAGAGGCATCGGAATGCTGGGAGAAATTTATGATGAGGGGAAGTTTTCTCTTTTCAGGATATCTGAATCAAACTCATCATACCACATACTCCCTTTTTCTTAGTTACGATCACCCTTAAAAGAAAGTGGTGTCCCCTTACAGGGGGACACCCTACTGGTGGTACATGTGGCTTTGTCTCCAGACTCTATTAGTGCATTGCATTCTTATAGACCTTACCACAGACATGTAACAGAACTGGACCCCGGATTTGACTGGAACAAGCTGGGGGTGACTTTACAAAACTTGTAGAAATCCTTATTATCAGCAAACCATTAACTCCTAATAAGCTCCATTTGATGAAAACAGTTACTGACCCTACATGTACTTTCTGTTGCCTGAAAGTAATTTGTAGTTTCTTTTACATATTTTGGGAATCTCTCCCAGTGGCCTGATTCTGGTGGCAGTAATTCTGAGTCTCACCAAGATATTCCAGTTTGTCTCCCCCGCTCACCTATCAGCCTTAAACTAAGCAATTTGTTAAAACAGAGTTTGACATTAGATTAAAAAACGTGGTTTATAAGCTCCTCTTCCAGCGGCAAAGAAACTAGTAGACAACTAGAGGAGGAAAGTACTGAAAATTTGTAAATGAATAAAAGTATCTTTACTGAAATTCTGCTCAAGGAAAAGTATCTAGTATTATATTTGAGTAAAAGTGAAGAAGTACTTAATCTGAATATAATCTGAGTAATAGTTGTTCGGTTTTATAATTGATATTATGAAGGCACATTTTGCAACAGTAGACAGGCAAAAGAACATGTATTCTACTTACTGCCACATACTTTCATAGATTTGCTGTGGATGGTCTGACAGCCGACAGCTCTTCTTAGTGGGGTAGACGCGTTTTGAATTGCATAATGAAGTTATTAAGTTTTTTTGAGATTGGCTGTATATGGCCAAGGATTTCCTTTACTTTCCAGTTAATCTCTGTGCAGGAATTCACTGTCTCTTCTTGACAATCCTCAGCCTCCTCCATCTCCATCGCTTGCTCAGCACCAGCCATCATCACTGAGAATTCGGCCTGCGTGATCATGCAATGAATATAATCAGCTAAAAATACCTTTACTCAAAGTTTATTCAAGTAAAAGTAAAAGTAAAACTGTCCTTCTCACGAAAACTACTGAATTACTAGTCTAGTCCTGCCCACTAAATTTTGCAAGCTCCATATAGTCTGGTCAATCATCCCTTCTGAGAAATGGTTGTCCTCAAGCTCTTGGCCAGACCAATGCTTGCATTGAAGTCGCGTTAGCCAGGCTACTGAATTACAGTAATTTGAGTAAATGTACTTCATTACTTTCCATCTCTGATAGACACAGAAGACCGTCCATTTAAGGTTATTAATTTATCTGGACATCGTATATTGGGAATTATCAACTGCTTGATTGGAGGGTTGGGTGGATGTATAATTTTAAGTGTTGGTTTTGTTTGGTTTTTTTGGTTTATACTGGGGTTTTTCATTCTTCTTTAAATGTCAATGTTTTGAGTTTTTATCTTTGAGTATATGTGTACATGTGAATTAGAAATCAAAAAAGTTGATCACAAACCATTTATATCCTGTATAATATTACGTTAAAAAAAGGTTTTTTGGGAAGATTAGAAAGAACTCCCTCATTTTTGTTTGACTGAGACTATAACAAGGTGTGTGTTGTTAAATTTCTGTTTTGCCAAAACATTACAGAAAAGGTTGTGTATTAAATATTTGCATTCTCACATGCAACCACTCAGAAACTGTTTATCTACTTTCTGTCCTTTGATAAATCATAATTCTAAGATTTTTCTTCCACTTCCAGTCAGTATCAAGTCGTTCCCTGGTGTCTCCAGTTCAAAGCTGTTTCCACCTTAAGATGGTCACAGCAAACCAGTATCCATAGCAGCCACCACAGAAACAGCTGCACCACTAGAAGGTGGACACACCAACATGTTAATCGTGTTAATAAGTCCTTCTCATTGCAAATGTCTGTCAGTGATTCGTCGGAGGAGAGCAGTAATTTATTTCTGTCGTTCATTTTCTAAAAAACATCAGGCTGTACAAACACTAAAGGGAGCATGAAATGTGTCCAATTCAAAAGGAGTTAAAAACATAAATGTCCTAGGCTCCCATCCAACCTCCAAACATTCAATTATTTTGTATGGGAACATGCAGTAAAAAGCGTTTGTCTACATGTTGCTGAATTGTCTACTGAGAAATTTTGGAAGGTTTAGTGAAATTGTAGTGTTAGAAATGCCTAGCATATCTAAAATGAGAAGAAATTTGAGAAAAAAATCAACTCTGTGCTTAAACTGCAGCATTGTAAACAAAAAAACATGCAAACTGGGGGAAAGAACACTTGCAGTTTCAAGCCAAATCAGCTTGTATTCTAAAAAAGTAAGGAGTCAATTAACAAAGTCATCACACATGCAAATGCATATGTTTAAAATCATACCGTCATAATCACACAAAATTCCCAGTTTTCAGACAAGCTTTTGTATTTCTTTATTATGATGATGTTATGGTAGCATTATGTAACTTATTTACCTTAAAATTCAGCATTTTTGGCTTGTTTTAATGGCATTGTGCCATTTATAATATTCAGTAGAGCTGCTGTTGCCCAGCATTATTCATTTTACATGTCACACACCATCAGCTGGATACACTGGCTGTTTTAAACAGGAACCTTGGCCAGAATGGGACCTTAGCATAGGCCATATAGGCAGCTGCCTAGGGCAACTCAAGCTGGAGGGGAGCACTGCTGTGATATGTCAAAAAAAGGAGGCAGGCTGGATGTACAGTATACTAATAAATAATAGTAAAAGTGGAGCCTTGACTTCACTGCACTCTGTTTTAAAATTAAAAGGTGAATATATACATAAAAATATTAGCAATATCCCCATCCCTTTCTTTGTCATTGTCTGAGTCATCTTGCCAGAGCCTGTCCTGATCCGTGCTCTATGAGGGAGGGGGAGGGACGACTTATGGTAGGACGCAACTCAAGTAGAGACATCAACTTGTCCAGGTGCTCTGGAACAGCTTCCAGAAAGTTTCGAAAGGGGGAGGAAAAGGTTTTAGGGTTGAGGTATGTGGTTTAATCTAACATTAAAAATAAGGTTGAACTTTTAATCTGTGTCAGCTAAAAGCAAGCTGTGCTGAAATACAACAGTTTCCGCCCCTCAACCCGACATCAAACTTTAGTGTTTGTCCAGCCCACGTGTTTTTCTCAAATGAAACTTTGTCAAATTGTTGCTGTTCTCCACCATAAACTTTAAAAGTCACAGTACAAACTTACTGATGAGCATCTTCAAGCTATACTCGGGTTTCAACAACTTATTTCCTCAAACCACATGTGGCTCAGCTGTGTGAAGAGAAATTAAACCTGAATGGACTCTTATATGGCTGTTCATTAATGTGTGAGATGGTGTGTGAGAGGAAAAAGGGGGGTGCCTATAATCATAACCTCGCCTTGGGCACCATGGTGGCTAGGGCAGGCTCTGACCTTGGCTGCCTCAATTCAATACAGTTCAGCTTTATTCCCAACAGTCACCTCAAAGAACTTTATAGACACAATCAATTAAAGTCAATTCATTGTAATCCAATTAAACCAAATTCACATAAGTCCAATTTATCATAACTGTGTTTATAGAGGCCATCTCCTAAAATGTAACTGCCGTAAGGAAACAACCAGATTGACTTTTACTAACAGATTGACTTTAATGTCAGTTGATTATCAATAGATCGGGTGTCCTCTGGTTAAAATCCCATTTTCTCTGCACACCTGTTTAAATATTATTTTAATTGATAAAATCCTTGTTTTAAAATTCTGCTAAGTCATACTTGAAAAATGGAAAGAGTTTTTACAGTGTGCGTCAAGGACCAAAAACTCAGTGACTTTTTAAAAAGCACTTTCAGTTTTTTCATACCTCCTGAACAGTTGCATACCTTTGTACATTGTTTCCTATTTTTTCTTTTAGTTTTGTTTGGGGTTTGTTTGTTTGTTTTATATCCACACTAAAGGATGTGACAATAATCTTAGTTTTTCTCTAAGCCCCCTCCTCAAAGCAGAGCACACAGAATCTCTGGACATGAACCCTGAGTCTGGTTTCCAGTCTATAAGTTACAGAATGAAACTGTCATTGAAAACAAAAAACAGATATTCCATTATGAACAGAAAATGCAATTTGTTAGATGTTTGAGAATTGTTCATTGTTTGTGTATTGGAGAGTTTTTTTTTTAATTTAGAATTATAAAAAAAAAATTTTAAAGACAGAAATGTTTTCAAATTTGGCCACCACATTTACAAGTTGAAAAAAAGTGCAAAATATTTAGATTACTGCACTTGTACCAAACAGTTTAAAATAAAATGTCTATTTCGGTCTGCAGAATGACAATTGAAATTTAGTACCATTAAAGAAAAACATGCCTTTTTAGGAAGATGTGCAGCTGTGAAACGTCTCATTTGCTATGGCTCCAATTCACAGCTGAAGAACTGGAAGAATCCATGACTAATATTATTTCGCCAGATACCAAAGGACACCATCGTAAGTCTTACAGAGTCCATACCTCAGCAGGTAAAAGCTTTTTTGGCAGGGGTTGTCATTATGTTTTGGCTTATCTCTGCTGGTACAGTATAGGTAAAGTGGAGCGTTTATGCTTTTTCTGTACATTTTCAGACAAGACAGACCTCATACCACAGCCTATGCTGAACACAAAAATCCTAGACCCCCATCTGGATCCAAATCAACCTCCATCAATTCTAAGATGAACCTCTCCTGCCTCTGGTTGTATTTTAATAGGAAAACGGAGTTTCCATGTTTATAAAAATGATGCCAGTCACATGTTATACCATTGCAGTCCTCAGATTTTAACTTTATTAAAGATCTGTATTTCATTCCAGGCTTGTTCTCTGTCACACATCCGACTGTCTCATTGCAACATGTGAAATAATCACAAAACAGGAAACTTTATATTAATGAAGATAAACAAGATTTCTGCTTGTTTTTTTTCTGTTTTAGATGGACTACAAAGACTTTGAAATCCTGGACATTTTAATATGTACAAATATTATACATGTATATGTATATATATATATATACGTATACATATACATATATGATGATCACAATTAAAAAGATTGATAAACATTTTTCAAATGCCATAA
>JAVQJG010153216.1:0-12113 GCA_036024015.1 Craterocephalus amniculus
ATTCCCATCTGTTTTCCAAATCCACACCCTTTTAGCGTCAAGGTGGGAAGCATTAGGTCCGATGGACAATTAAAATAGCGAATCAATAAGCTGGACATTTTTAGACAAGATGTTAGATCTTTAGTCAATATTCTTCATCATACATGGTTTCATTAGCATGCCAATCATTGATATAATCATAAATAGAAAATTGCTGAATAACAGACACCCTTCATCAACACCAAAGGTCATTTTTGGAAGAGTTTGACAATGAACTTGAGAACTCCAGCTGAATTGTGTCATGTGTTTTGGTAAAAACCTTCCCTTGACTTACAAGTCCATTAAGCTGTAACAAACTGTGACTGGGTCAGATTTGAGCAGAAACTCATATTAAACCCTCTCTTTTTTTAAACTGACATTTTTGTCAACGGCAGCTTAAGAATAATTTCTTTTTGAGTTATGAAAAGCCAAACTTTGGCTGCTGGGTTGCAGGCTTTTGACAGAACTAAATGTCCGATTAATTAGTTTCCCTGTGTGCAGAGTTGTCTGTAGATAGAAGAAACACAGTCAGCTGAGTCTGCCTTTTAAGTTATTCCAGCAAATGGGTTGCCATATGTAGATGTCAGAGGACAATAGATGAAAAATTCCTCTTACATCGTTCTCTTTCTTATTTTTTAACAGCTGCAGGATGTGGCTTGTTGACATATATCTGAGAAACCAACATTTTTATCACGAGCAATAAGTTGCAGATCGTGTAGGTACTATACATTTCATTGATATGAAAATGATGTAATGGCCATATAAGATTTAGTAAACATTAGAGTGGAATAGCTCACTGAGTACTGTTATGAAAGTCAATAAGGCTGCAATAACATAAATCATTGGCAGACAACAGCCCAAAGCTTATGCAATGTTCGACTAAATTAGGCATGTAACAATTACAGTGGTGCATTTTTCTCTCTCTGTTGTGACCTTTGATTAAGGGTCTGTCAGTTATTAGTGGAGTGGTTCATGCATGGCTCATGGGATTATACTTTAGGTTGTGCAAGGTTAGGAATTTATGAGCAACCGTGCGCATGTATGCATGATTTTGTATGCACAAGAATGCATTTATTAGATTGATTTCTAGATGTTTTGTGTGAGGAATAAAAAGGGAATGGGGGGGTTGATTAATGTGTTACCTGATGTTATTAAGATGGGCCCTATGCAAACAATTTCATGGGTATTTGCTGTTTACAGTCCGCTGCTGTGTCCACTTAAACCACAGGGTAATTTGCAACTATATCTCACATTCTGCCACGAATGTAGCCTGAGGGACGACTCTATTCTCCCCTCAAAGCCTTAAATAATTCGCTCTATAACATTTTTCAAGTAGTGACCCACTGTTCACGGCAGCATGTTGAATATTTTAATATGGGAAGATCTTTGAGCTTTCCACAGAACTCTCCCTTCCTGTTTCATCCTCACAGCACCTCTAAACTCGCAAAACAGTGGCATATCAAAACAAAGAGAAGTGTCTTTAATCCTTCTGTCTGGCGTTTCCAAGGATCGTTATGGCTACTTTTGAAGACTTCACGCAAAACAATGAGCTAGGTATAGCACATTCTTAGGGGAACCCTTGGTAATTGACCTTGCTGTCTTGAGCCTAGTCAGCAAGCAATAAAGAATGGTTAAAATGTTAAGGCAGAAACTAAAGTGCTTGAAGGGCTACACGTTCTCTGCATTAACGAAATAATGGCCCAGCTTGTTTCATATTCCGTGTGAAACCAAGGTCACCATTTCCTGTTGTTTAATAGGCGTGTGAGGAGTGCAAAGCTCTGATTTGAGCAAGTTCGTAGATGTTGGTGTGTTTCAGAGAGAGCTCGACAATCTGAAGTGTGCGTGTGTTCTTGAGCGTGCATGTGTGCGCTCATGTGTACATATCTAAGTATCTGGGAGGCTTTTTATGCCAAGGAGAAAATGAATATTGGAATGATTACCAGTTGATTAATGATCCGGCTTAACAGGTATATGAGGTTTCTGATTTAACAATGCAGATATATCAGCTCTCTGATTAAAACTAAAATTAGAAATGCCGTGACAGTCCACCTGAATGATTTAAATAAGTTCCTCTTGAGGTTTACATGGCAGGTCGGAGTCACATGCAAGTAGTCATCCTTTCTCAGTATAAGCTGTATTTTTTATTATATTAATGCCAATTTAAATGTTCAGGATCAGAATGCCTTTAGTTACTGAGATATTTGTAATGGACTGTAAAAGCAATGGATGGGGCGACCCAACCGCCAGTCATTTATTCAGCTTGGGTATTTTTACCAGACAGTCATAGTCAGTTTTGGTTTTATTTACAATCCAAACCAAAATGTTTTTAATGGAGCAATTTGAGCTTTTAGCATCCAGCTGTCAAAACTCCTCGGAGCGCCCCTGTGGCCAGCCGTCACAGAAACAGAGTTTGTGATTGGCCTAATTGAGATGACATTCCCTGTCTCTCAAGAGAAGGTCATCCCGGAGTCAGTGTGAGTAGGTGCTGATGTCGCTGTCCTTTTTTTTCCCCCCTCGTCCCACTGTACAGACAGACACATCCATCTGAAGCTATTAAAATCCTGTTGGCCTGCCCCTCCAAGTCCTGCTGTGATTATCATCTATTAAAACCCAGCACTGCTGAGACGCCATTCGCTGTGAAGGCAGCTGGCTCTCCAGCTCAAAAGGGATCGCCATAGGTTACACCTGCGAGAGTTAATATGGTCAGCGACCACAGAGGAAGCATGAGAAACAAGAGCGAGACAGCTCCGCAGAGCATATGGAGAATGAAATTGGGTTTTGCTTCTTATTGGCTGCGGTGTCACTGAATCTGAAGTGGGAGATGCTGTTGATAAGCGAAGCGTATTGGAAAAGGAGCTACAAGTTTCAGGCCAATGCTTTGATAGTAGTTTTGGCTTATTAAAAAAAAAATCTTCTAAGTTGTGGATTAGTGCCTGTTTCAACAAAAAAAAAAAGATAATTTTGGTGCTTTGAGCTACACAGCCACAGATATCTCTGCACTTATCTTAAAGGCCTTGAAAGGCTCCTTTTGATGGGATATGAGCAATCAGGTTTGACACGAATCTGCTATTTTGCTGCTTTTGGTACTTCAAATGAAAGATTTTCTTAGTTTTTTTATTTTTAATCTCCCAGGTTTGAAGAAGGTGGAGCTCAGTGGGATCAAGGGGACAGAGTGCAATTTCACAGATGATAAAACACACAATCTTTGTTTTGATTGGTAAACCTCACGTGAGTAATAACTAGTTTAACATCAAACTTGAATGCTTTCATCCTATGCAGATATATTTTAACTGGTTTACAGCTGAGGTTGCCCAATTGTGGGACGTTGCGATCGGATGGCCAAATCAAAAATAGTCTTTTCCAAGACTTTGTCTGAACTGTCTGCAATAAAATCCCTCTAATTTTGTTCTGCTTCACTTTATCAGGGTTGGCCTTTGCAGAGATAATGTTCACATATTGTTCATATTGTTCTTTCATATTCTTGCTAAAAGTTGTCTCTTTTCAGGTTAGCCTGAAACTTTTTCAGAATGTTTTCCATCTTAACTTATTCTTCACCATCATCAGATATACTGATAAAATTTTTATTTAAAAAAAAAAAACACCATTATGATATTGAAAAATGGTAGGACTCCATCTTATCAGGTGGAATTTGACATTTTATGTTTTTACATTGATGTTGATGTTTTTTTACATTGAGACAGAAAGTAGATTGCAGTTTTATTTTAATGAAGGGAGGGGTGGCATCGTGGGTGTGTGTTTGGTGTGTGTGTGTGTGTGCGTGTGTGTGTGTGTGTGTGTGATGATAATATGTAAAAGGGCACATCATGCAATCAAGTCCATATGAAAGAGTAGGATTCCACTTAGTAAATAGGGAGCGATCTCTTGGAAAATGGCGGTGTAGCTACACAGAAAGAGCTGGAAGCCAGATTAGGATTACCAGTGTGTCAGCAGCGTCTCACTTTACAGCACCGCAGCGCACGCCAGCAACAGCATATAAACACACTGACCAGTGTGAATGTGTGAATGCGCTGTTGCTGATTCATTAAGGTCTATTGATTACACCTTCACATCAAGGTGTATTTTATCCTGTCAGGCTGTTATTTCCCGATAATGACCTGAATTCCAGACATTATCCTGCTTATTATACGGCTACTTACAAATCATAAAATCCAAATCAAAGTCTTCTACTTTTGTGAAGGCCAAATAATTTACTGGTGATTTTCTGTGTGCTAAGAGTAAAATATCTCCCCACAGTCGGGGCGTTTTATTGCTTAACAACGTTTGTTAGTTGAACTTTGAACTTGGGCACTGGCTTCATCTACACTTCTGCTGTTAGCTGTTTATGCCTCTTGCCACTGACCTTCTCTTCATCATCTTTTTGTCTTTTGCAGTTTGGAAGGTTAGGGTCGGATCCAGTGCTCGAAATCCTCACACTCGTCATAGATGTAAGAAATTCTTTCTATTTTTCTACCGCAGGGTGTCGCGAAGCACTCGCTTCCAGTTTCTTTGCTGTTGAGATAAGTGACCGGACTACTTGCACTGCGGAGTATTATATGGTAAAGCGGTTAAAAGAGAAATATACCCGTTGCCCATGGCAGTGTCATTATTTAGTTTCAGCTTCATTACATGAAAAATAATGACCAGCAGAACGTTAGGAAAGCTACACTGCATTCTAAGTAGCCGGATAGTAAAGAAACATACTGTAGGAGGACATCAGAGGAGGAGGAGAGGAAGGGAAAGGGACGGAGAAAAAAATGAGATATGAGTCAACAATGGACTGACTTTTTCTGGCTGTAGAGCTCAGAGTACAGGTAGGATGCAAGATAGCCGCCAATTTAGCCGTCATCAGGGGGCACGTCACTGTTCAGTGATGTTTCCTCAAAGCCCAGAACTGTTGTGTTTCACTAATATTTTAAGAGGTTCATTCATAAAGACTTTCCATCCTGTTTCCTCTCAGTTGCATTTTTTATCTGGATTATTTCCTCAGTGGAAATTAGCTCGGATGAAAGCTGCTGGCAGCTGGGTGCGCGGCTTATTCACAGTGAAATCAGCAGTAATTCTGCAAGCAGATGCTACTGCTTCCATTTTTTTAAATGGAAGTTTTCACTTTCATGAATTGCTGTTTTGGGTTTGATGCAGGCACTTAAAAGCATTAAGCCGAAACAATCAGCTGTGACTGATAAGATATCCCGTGATGTTTTTGTCTTATTTTGTTGGAAGAGTCGGGCCTTTAAAGGACGGATTGTGTCACGTGTGGTGTGCATTTTACTCGTGAAAAACAAGCTGTTTAATGTGGATGAGTTGACAAATAAGTTTCAAGCATCTGTTGTTGTGTCATCAGGCTGAGTTTGTTCTCTTTTCTCAGCTTTACTCAAGGTTTAACAAATTATTTCTGGTTCCAAGTTTGCACCGTCCTACTTTTTATCTCATTTATATCTTCTGATAAACAGCTGACTTAGTGCAGTAAAAGTTATTGTTCGGTTTGTTCCGTTATAAGACATCCTCTAAGTGTCGCAGTGTCCTTTCCTCCACTCACACAAACACATTAACATGATTCTTGAGATGCAGTATTTCATAAGCAAAGCATGGTTCGGCCTGGAGGACCATCAGCCAGCGTAATGTGCGAGCCGTCTGAGTGCGAACCCCGCAAAGAGAAAATTACAGCGATGCATTCAGGTGTTGCCTCAGCCATGCGTTGAGGGCGCCTCTGGGTGCTGAGAGAGAGGCAAAGTGGATGTGACAGGCTAAGATTAAATGCCAGAGACAGGGCGTTTCTCACACACGCTGCAGCCTCCTGGACAGCTGCCTAATTAGGCACTTCCATGCTCTGCCATCAGCTCCTCCACAGCGCGCTCCTTCCTATAACACAGCTTTTAATGGAACAAAATGTAGTAGTGGAATGAAGTTTTCTAAATGGGAGAGATTTTACAAACTCGCCCGTTAGCCTGCGGAAACCTAATAATCACAAATTGATTGAGCTGTTTTACTAAAACTTACATCGGTTGATTTGCACCCTTTTCTCTCACTTCCCAACATCCTTAGGAGGAAAGTGAAACCCTGCAGGATTAAATGTGAGGCAATCTTGCTATCAGTCCCCATGTTTTTACAAAAACTTGTCACTTTGTATCACCAAGAGAAGGTCAAATGTTTTTTTTTTTCCCTCAGGCACAACAAACATAGATACCATCTTCTGCTCCGGTATCCTGTTCTTCATGGATATTATCACGTCAAGTATAGGGCAGGATCCCCCCTCCCCCTCCGTATCTGTACATATGCCACCATGCAGACATGCTGGACAGGAAATAAATCAGATTATAGAGTGCGTGGGGTAATGTTCAATAATAAAAAGTATTATTTGCCAAGATCAATGCATGTCGCCATAACGATAAAGTACAATAAATGGAAAGTGTTGGATGCCGGCAGTAAATTTTGATGCGTTGTGATATTGAACACATTGTGACAACATAGCGCTCGCCAGGGCAGTAAAACATCTTCCAACAGGCTGCTGAACATCCGCCCGCCACATTCTTACGCACTGTGACTGCCATACATCAAGCCCAGCTACAGGATGCAAAAGGCTAAGTGTGTGAGGGATTACAGCGCCAGAAATAAAATAGGACATCACCACATATTCATCAGTGGAGAGTGGGTCTGAGTGGGAGTGTGTGTGTGTAAATTAATGGTGCGAGGCTATAATATAAGTGTTTGTGTGGAACAGCAGGAAGGAATCAATCACTCAATTAAAGCAACATGTGACACTCAGGCGAATCTGTGCGTCTGACGCTGGGAAGGATCTTGAGTCCAGGCCTTTAAGCTTTCTCTGGCTTTGTGACATTCACACTAATAATCAAGAAATTGCAATCATGTTGACGTGTGCTCAGCAAACCTTTCAGCACCTCGCCTTACCTCCTGTGGCCCCGGACTGCGCCAGTCGCACTGCCCTCCAAGCTTCCACTGTTGGGAGGCTCAGGGTATTTAAGAATGTTATCTCTAATGCACAGATGTCTTAAAGGTCCCACTGGAATAGGCCTGCAATTTTCCCTCCTAATTAAAAATTAATTAAATCGGCTGTGGCGCTAGCCAGGCATAAAGCTGAAGGCCGCCTCAACCACCACTGGAAACGTAATCATTTATTTAACTCAATTACAGGAAGCCGCAGCAGGCTCCTCGGCCACTGATGTCACCTCCAAAGTCACGCCGGCATCACCGAGCAGCTGACCACACAGTCCTGCACGTGCTCTTCGGTGCTTTTTGGCTTTTCATCTGAGAGTTGAGTGAGAAAACTAGAACTCAGAGCAGCTTGGGATTCTGCACATATTCCATGTTGTGATTAATATAAACATAGTCATGGAGATGTCCTTTGTCACCTGTTGTCCCTGCTCGTCCCTGGGGGCTGATTTGGGGTGATTGATCAGAGATTCAGACGCAGGATCAATAAGACTTTCACCTCTCCCTTGGCAAGAGCAAGGGGCTCAGTGATGGCCCACTATGCTATCCAATTATTCAGTAATGGAATACTGGAGCACGCCCAAGACTATTAACACTGTGGACACAAGGGATAGCAAGTAGGACTGCTAATTGTTGGGTTATTCTGTAAACTGTGACAATGCACTGCCCTAATTCCCTCTTCTTGTCTATTTAGCGCTGACACTAAAGTGCTCTAAAAGCACTGCCTTGTGGGGCTCAGATATTCCTGGACTGCAGTTATTGCACTGAATCTATTGTCCTTCCACGCTGTGCTCGCTGCAATACCGAGTCAGGCAATTTAAGTCAAGTGATTTTCATCCATTTTCATCTTTCCATTTCACCAATCAATGGATTTTTTTTCTATCAAAAGCACATGTGATGTCTGGAACTACAGTACTGAACTTCATTTAAGTAAAAGTGTGGCGCTCTTCTCTTCACCCAAGGGCTCAAGAAAATTTACAATCAAATACAACTAAAATAAGAAAAATATTCCAAGTATTAAGGGCATCCATATATACTGTACAACATATCTCCCTTGGTAGAGCAAACCTATCTGGCAAACTATGGCATACGGTCCACAGAGTGAGAAAAAGAAGTAAAAATTTGGCACACAACCAACCACCACAACATGACATTTTCTCTGCAATCATGCAGTCTACCAAAAACGTTAATTAGCTACATTTGTTAGAAATAAGAAGTGACAATAATATATAACATTTTAATATCAACATATGATTAAAGGCAACGCAAGTGTATTTGTGCAACACATTTCATGTACAGGACAATTCAACTTTAAAACAGACTTTAGAATAAATGTGATAAAATAGTAAACAACAAAAGAAATGCAAGAAATAAAAGTTGATTATCAGTTGTTTTCATAAAAAGCAGTCAATAGAATTTTAACAAAAAGAATAAAACTAACTAAAAATGAATTGAATTCTTTAATCAAATTAAATGCAAACTTTTAAAACATCCTGCATACAATGGAAATAAAAAAAGGAACTACTGAAGAAAACAAACTTAACAACAGACTGGAAGTTTGAAATGGGGCCTGAAGATGGAGGCAAAAGCAAGCCTGGGGTATGTGTGCCTGGTGACACACACACACACACACACACACACACATCATTGAATTCATGCAGAGTAGGCTAACAGCAGATGAAGGTATTGTCTGCTTATGACTGAGGCAGTGAGTTGGGGGGCAAACAACACAAAAGGCATTAGCAGGGGAAATCCTTGCCATCGTGGGAGGGTTAAAGGACCGAGACATCTGTGACTGGTGGTCCCCAGCAGTGATGACCCAATTGTATTTGCCACATAGGTGTGCACAATTACCCAGAGACACGTCAGGCAGCAATGCCCAGCAGGTATCAGCAGCCTGCTGTGTCTTCATAATTCATTGCATTTTTTTAATCCATGGCTTTCCATGTCATTTAACTTCGCTTTCTGCTTGGAGTCGTTATGCTTTTTTATGACTTTGATGTCTGAACTAAGGATTTCAAAAGAAAGGTACAGGTACAACATGGTGTCGGCACTGTATCTGCTTTCCTTAAATGCTACGTTGCGGCTGCATGTTTGTGTTTGCACCGCTGACCTTTCTGCTGCGGCGCCACTGCAGTGCAGCAACTGTCTGCACAGTCACTTTCTAACAGCATGCCTTTGGCCATGGTCATAAATATGAACATAACTTCAGAACAGTTATATTCGCTTCCCACAAATGCACTGCAAATCATTCATAACCATCATCAGTATCCTAATAACAGCAGAAAAACTGCTTTTTCCTTTTACTGAATTATCACTGACACACTGAAACCACTATAAAAACATTTGCCTCATCACCTCATCACCTTAAATCAGAGACAACACATTCTTAGTGTGTGTCCTGCTGAGAACCCCTTCCATGACACTTAGAAATAGGTGCCACGACAAAAGTCTAAATGTTTCACTCAGCCAGAATGGATGCTCTGATCTATTATCATGGGAGCTGAAATGAAAACCATCAGGTTCTGCACATGCACACAGGATGCTCCTGGTGTGAAGTCAGCGTTACAAACTGATGCAGCCTTTAACTGACAACTGGAGTTCAGTGAGTCTAATGTCTGTGACAAGGACAAAAGCGATGGTTTGAAACAAGCGATAGCAAAGACAGGGATAAGGATGCTGTAGATGTAGCATATGCTTTATTTGAGCGATGATAGGTACCTCACTCATCCTTTTTTAAAAAGCCTTCAAAGCCCAAGGCTTGCTTTTTTCTTGCAACCAACAACAGAACAATTGGCATGCTTTGCTTGTAGTGAAGAGTAGAGAAAACATGGCTACAGCACTCCTATCCCCGTGGCTTATCATGAAAGAAGCAGTCAGTGGGGTGGTGGGACTTCATAAATTCCCTACCCCTCCAAAATATGTGCATGTGTTACTAGAATAGATACAGCACATACATACTTTACCTATAGTTACATTGGAATTCCTAATTATCGAGCTCTCATTCACACATTTTTCTCTTTCTTTTGTCAGACAGCTGAACGAGCCTGAAACTTTAATGGAAGAGCACATCATGAATGCATGAACATGTGGGAAGAAAGGCTCACTCTTTCAACCACGGCATCACCTGACAGAATCACCATTCAGATAATTAAAACATAGCATCTGTGCTGTAACTTCAGTTCTAATCATGTGTGGCATGAAAGGTAGAAGCAAATAAACGATTTTGATAGTCTTCTCACATTCTGCTCAGCCTCCTAAAGCATCACGAGGAAAACGGGTAAAAGTGCAAGCAGCTAGGCACTGACCAAATAGAGGCAGGCAGATGTAAACCAGTACAATGTTTGGCTCTATTAGGACATAGGTTTGTTCCTAGGAGCTTCTTTTTTCATAAAAAAAAGGTGTAATAAGTAAATGGATATAAATGGTGGTATTATACCTTGTGAAGAGTGTTAACTGTGCAAGTCATACAGTTAAAAAAATCATGAGAGCCAAGATCTGTGTTGTTGAATTACCCAATGTCTTCTATAGTACTTGCATACCGGCATGCATTAGAAAAAAACTAGCTAAATATTTATTTTGGAAACTATTAATGTATTTATTTATTCAAGATAACAGTCTGGCAGTTTCAATTCCATTTCAGTCTGAGTCCTATTTTTAAATAAAGAGAAATGATCTTTTTCTTTGGTATTTTCAATTTTTAAAGCAGCCTTTAATAATCCAGGTTTAAAAGGAGCTTTAACAGGATTTCACATTAACTGATGCTGTCATGATAGGCACTATCTGCAGCATATTAACAAGACTTTGGACATTTGGCTTTACTTTCCTGTCTTTTCAGCTGCATAAAACACATCCAAGTAAGCAAAGCCAGCTCTGTTAGGTCAGCAAACACGTCAAGTCTCGCGTTTAATTAACCACTTTTGGTTATTCAGTTTTGTTACAAACATCTTTTATAGGTTTCTTCAAAAAAAAGAAATGAGTTATTTTTCATACCTGAAAGTCATAGGATTTAGTTTAAGATTTTTCTGAATCTTAGTTAAGTTTTGACTTAGTGTGTCAAAATGTACAAAATGTCATTAAACCCTGAATATTTGTAAATAAAACTTTTGAATTAAAGTCAGACAGAAGCACATAAATAATTCAGGCCAGACTTGGTGTGTTTGCATCCTGTATCTTACAGCACACTTCCCTCTCAGTTGTTGCCCCAGTTTTATTCAAATCAAAACTACAACACAGACATTTTCAAATCAGTGCATGACTCAGTTCTGATTTACATCTCAATCTAATTGAGATCTCTAGATAAAAGTGATGCAAAATGATTGTTAAATCCAAGCGTACCTTTGGGAGAACGAGGGATTACATTTGCGATGAAATGGAAGAATTCTTGACTGATGTCCGTGTGGTTCAAAACACTTTGGTAAAACTAAAGACTTCTTTTATGAATGAAAAATTCTCTTTTTTTCAACAAACTACAACATAACTGAGTAAAATACAAAAATACAGTACATTTGCTGACTTTATTACAACGTGCTTTCAAACAGAGCATCCGTTTTTATTATTTAGAGGGTAAAAAAATCCACAAATATACCTTAGGATGCAGCATGATAAACATGGTACAATTTATTTCTCCTCTTCCTCCTCAGGGCTTTGTTGCCAGAGGTAATCACTTAGCATTTCTTCAGCGGAGACCACCTTTCACATGTATTCCTGGATCTTTGTTGTTTTGCTTAGGATAGGAACTCTGATACTCGCTTTCCTCTCAAGGTGCAAAATTGGGGTAACAACCTCCACGAGTTGTGAAGAGCATTCTTATCGTGATATCTGTTGCTTGTTATACCTTTGAGCTAGCAGGGCATCGATGCCGATGGCTCAGACTTTACTCTTCCCATTCATCGGGCTCTTTAAACCTTTGCAGATTAGTAGTGAGTGACCTCTTGTAGACTGTGTCGAGTTGTTTCCCCAGCGTACACAAACTATTGTTATCAAACTTTTTGAGTCATGATCCCCAATAACATATATTAGTGTTAGCTGAAATTATCTTATGACCCCCCATTTGAGAACCACTGTCTTAACCAATATCTATAGGAAGAACATTATATGTTAAAATATAGCAACTCATGATAGGACGTAGAAAAAATGGAAAGAGA